>OMNV01021124.1:12431-22839 GCA_900303265.1 Brotula barbata | reverse complement strand
GCAACATTTTCAATCAACCCCTGCTTAAAAAAAAAAAAAAAAAAACCCCATAGAAAAACCAATCCATGAACAGGAAACAAACAGAGGCTGCGTGTGTTTTGTGTGTTTTGTGTGTTTTGTGTGTGTGTGCAGGTGTCATGTCATGATGTCTTTGCCTGTATTGTGTTACTCTTCATATGCGTTGCAATTCGAACCGTGAGGTCAGATTTTCCATGTTCACGCATTTACATGTTAACAGGAACAAAAGTTCAAACAAACTCTCCATAAACTATAATGTAAATAAACAGAGAATTTCTCCAGAATAGAGAGAAGTCAAACAGCTGACGTAAAGCAGGTTTGATGATCAGAGTTTGTTAGTTTGTTTTACCTCGGTGTGCACGGAGCAGCGTCAGGCTGATCGGAGGAAGCTTCCATCTTTCTGCTCCGCTGCATGATGTCGATCCTGGACGCACAAACAAACCGCTGATCGCATTTGACATAAGAACAAAGAAAAGGAAAATAAGAGCGATAAGTGTCGAACGAAATCCCAGAGGCTGTTCAGCGTGCTTCGGTTCAGAGTTCAGTGGCTCGTTTCATGTCTTCAGGGTCGAATGAATGCGTGAATATTTGATGAGAGGAGGCGGGGCTCTGGACAGTTATGACATTGTGCTGTTTGCTTGTATACTCAACCTTACAGTTCATACTTAATTAGGATTATCACATGTAGGTATATCTTTATAAACGTGTATTTTAATGTATGGGAATAACTCAATACCATTCATGGCAAATCGTAAGATGGAGAATAAAATAAGAAAAAGCAACATTATGTAGTTTCATGTATTCAGTAATACCAGTTATTACCTGTAGGTGGCGCAGGAGGATTGAGGCAGAAAGTGATCAGCGTCAAACACACAACAAAAAACAAACAGGTCATAATTTAACCTCGTAAAACTCCAATTAAAAAGCCTAAAGTTTCTAAAAAAAAACCCAAAAGTATCAGGATGCATTCTGGGGGAAATCTGCATATCATAAAGCAAATTTGAGGGACAATAAAATGTTATGGCTTTAAAAAAGAGGCATTAGTGGAATTGATAAAAGAAATCATAAATCCCAAAGATTTTGAATGCTTTTCTACGCAATTATCAATGGTTTGAAAAGTGAAAAGGCCCATTGATTGATCACAGGTCCTTAAAATAACTCTTCAAGTGGCAAGAAGTAAATGTAGTCTGTTTTGTTATTATAACAGATATCCATCCTAAAGCAGGAATTTAAATGGATTCATTTCACCGTGTACTTTTACTCCCTCTTCTTTTAAATTGTACTTCTTGGTTCATTAATGATTAATGTTTTAACTTGTAATATTCCATCTAGTGTTTGTGTTCATCCTGTTATTGATGGTGCTCATAGATAACATGTTACATTAGACAGACATTTATCTATTCCCTACGATTCAGTGTTTCAAGTGTATCAGACGGGTTTTTTTTATAAAAACAAATTTTATCTGAACTGAATTGTAAATTAATTTAGTAATGCCCTATTTTGAAGCTGGAAATTTGACATCAAATTCAAATCAATGATAATTGATGACATTGAAGCATATTGATCCATAAAAGTTACTCCTGCTTCAAAGCTGCACTCAGCTGATGTTTAAAATCTTATTTTTTGTTAAATTAAGTGGAAATTTAATAGAATTGTGGTGAAATGAAAGAGTTCCCATGCATGAAATAGATGTTTTTAATGTTAAAAATGTTAAAAATCAAAACTCTTTAAATGGTTGACTTGCATTACAATTTATTTACCGTTTAAAATTCCATTTAAAGTACATCTTATTACTGCAATAATCCATTTATCAAAGAGAGGCTATCAGTCAGGTTCTCTCTCTCTCTCTCTCTCACACACACACACACACACACACACAGTCCCGTTTACACCTACAGGCTAATCGAAAGCTTCAACTGTACTAGTAGCTGGAAAAGGAATATTTACTTTGTAGTCCTTAACTTTTCTCGTTTCCAAAAACGTTCAGTGGTGTTTTTGTTCTAAAGGTAATTTAACTGATTTTACTGTCTGACTTGACATTCCCAGGAAAATGATGCAGACGGTCCCGAGTCACACGACAGCATGGAGGACTTCTGGCGTCTCCCACTTCCCTCTGAGCTTCAGGCGACCGAACTGTGACACAGTGGGCAGAAGTTGTATTTGCTGATCTCTTGCTCTAGAGCGCAGCGCTTACACACACTGCACATCCAGAACTGGTACTCCCGGATCTGCAGGCCCGTGACAATGCTGGTGGGTAACTTCACGTCTGCCCTGAGGGGGAAAAACACAGAATTCAAAATGAAAAACAAACACTTCTGTGGCACATAAAAGCCACGAAATGAGGGTCAGGCTCCCTCCGTGCAGCTGATTCGGGTTTGATTTGTCCTCACCCCTCTGCCGGACTGTCAAGCTCCACCAAGCGTCCGTCCTTCGGGCTGTGCTTGGTGAAGATCTGCAGAGCCAGGTCCTCGTAGAGCTGCCTCTGTTCAAGGTCCAGGCTCTCCAAGGACTCCAGCTTGATGAAGGCCCGTGAGCACGTGCCGAAGGCCTGGCAGGCCGATGAGCAAATGGCAAGCAGAGAGTAGATCTCCACAGCTGGAATGATGTCCTCGAAGTCACGGAGGTGAAGAGCTTTAAGAGACACAAAACGGTCAAGACAGAAACCAGACAGGAGTTTGGATGTGTGCCTACCATACAAGCTGTAATCCAAAACTAGAAAGCAGAGTGCAAACCTTCACACCGTGAAAACTTAATGACTTTAGTTTGTACGTGGACTAAATCTGCACCAAATATACAAGGCAGATGAGTTATATAAGACTTAATTTCCGATGGCTACCATTCATTTTCAATTGTGACGAGATGAAAACCTGAATCCTCTGTGGGAGTAAAACGGCTTTGGACCAGGTTGAGCTGTTTTTGGGGCCATTTAAATGTGACACACACCTGCAGTGCCAACTAGAACCCAAAAGCTCAGTGGTCTGTAAAGTACAGCACAGATGATGTTGTGTTTTCCATCAATTTCTGTTGTGTTTCCATCCCGTAGCCCCAAGGTGGTGGTGTGGACCATGACCTCAGTTCCCAAGTAACATTACAATCCGTGAAGCTCTTTTGAGATAGTTGTGACATTCTGCAAACGCTGGCCCGTTTCCTGTCACGGTCAGTTCATAAGATAAGTTAAGATCATCCCCTCATTTTGCCCATCTTTTTCAAAAGCTGAATTTTGATTACATTTGATACTGATTTTGTGGATTCTACGGTTTGTCGTCAGTGCATGAGGCAGAGTGTGATGTATTGTTCTGAGCAAGAGGAAAACAAAGACTAGATCCACAAGCATAAAGAAACAGTAGATGTTTGAGAGAAAGAGAAATACTTTGTATCACATGTTCACAGTCCGCTCTGCTTGTTGCATCGCAGTGACAATCGTACCTGTGCGGATGGCGTCCTCCATGTAGCCTTCATAAAGCTGCCTTTGAGCAAGCAGGAAGAAGTGATACGCCTCGGCCCCACGCCAGGCGTTGTCCACAATACGACTGTCCGACACAGTAGCATCTTCCTCGAGGAGCCCAGCCAGTGCAAATGTGGCCTGGATGAGGAAAATGTAGGACCAGTAAAGATGGCCCCCCATCGGTAAAGATTGCCACATACTGTACATGCTGTATTTCTATACATTCCAGAAATAAAAATGTTTTCAAAAGTTCAAACCTCTGATTTCTTCCCTTTGGCTTTGCTCTGCTGTGACGTCTTCACCTGCTCGTGGTAACTTTCTACAAGAAGTGCTGCCAACACGTAGAGCTTCTTCACCCTCATTGGTCGCGTCCTTTTCTTGGCCTCCTCGTCTGCTATCTGAAAACGTGCACCAATGGTTAAGTACATTTCTCTACAACACGAACATGAGCTTTGTGCTGAGTTAAGATCCGTTTTGAGACAAATACACGTGACTTGACTAATTGATATTTGTATATACCAGGGGTCGGCAACCTTTAACACTCAAAGAGCCATTTGGACCCGTTTTTCACAGAAAGGAAAACACCGGGAGCCACAAAACCCTTTTGACATCTAAAATGAAGATAACACAGCATATTTCATTTTTTTTTAGCCCTACGCTATGTATAAAAAACTACGGTGTGTTACATTTATCGCACGTGACCCATGTTTTGAGAGACAAGAGATTAAAAAAAATATTAAACCCATTTTAAAATAAAATTTAAAACTAAAGAAAATTTAACTTCTTCTTCTTCTACTATCTGTTCTGTGAGCACACTGTAGACTTCAAACTACATACCAAACATCAGTGTGCTGTGGTGGCTTGATGGTTAGTGTTGGTGGTTCACAACCAGAAGACTCTGGGTTCAAGCCCTAGTCTGACCCTCTGAGTCTTTAAGTCACAATTCTTCTTCTACTTTCTGTTCTGTGAGCACACTGTAGACTTCAAACTACGTACCAAGTACCAGTGTGCATGTGGTGGCTTGATGGCTAGTGCTGGTGGTTCACAACCAGAAGACCGTGGGTTCAAGCCCTAGTCTGACCTTCCATTTCAGAGTCTTTATATCGTACTTCTTCTACTAGCTGTTCTGTGAGCACACTGTAGACCTCAAACTACGTACTGAGTACCACTGTGATGTGGTGGTTTGATGGTTAACGCGTTTGCATACACGCAGGTGAAGGCTTTATCCGCTGCACCACCCTGGTGGCCACCACATGCACACTGGTACTCAGTACGTAGGTTGAGGTCTACAGTGTGCTCACAGAACAGCTAGTAGAAGTAGAAGAAGTACGATATAAAGACTCTGAAATGGAAGGTCAGACTAGGGCTTGAACCCACGGTCTTCTGGTTGTGAACCACCAGCACTAACCATCAAGCCACCACATGCACACTGGTACATGGTACGTAGTTTGAAGTCTACAGTGTGCTCACAGAACAGAAAGTAGAAGAAGTATGACCCAGACCAGGGGTCGGCAACTTTTAGTACTCAAAGAGCCATTAGGAAACAACGAGGGGAAATTTAAACACTCTCCCAACTAAAATAACAAATAAAACATCATCATCATTTGGTATAATTTTGTCATACCAAGACCAGTAAATGAAGTGCTGTCACTTAAAGAGTCAATAATGTGTCGTTCTTCCACAAGACTGCTTGTTGTCATGAGCAGTTTCCGAGCCCAAAAAGATGAATGGTTACCATTTTATTTCAGCTCTAAAAGTGCTGAAAGTGTTTGTTTTAAATCCATATTAAATAATAAGTAAAGTACCTTAAACATGAGTTTGGCTGCGTCCAGAAAATAATGAGCTTTCCGATACAGCTCCACCACCTCCAGAGTTTTACTCTTCTCCAGCAGATGGGATGCATACTTGGCCAGAAGAGACTTGATCTCTTTCATGTTGTGGTTCTTGGCCAGTTCCACTGCTTTGTTCCACTGAAAGACAACAACCACATACTTTACAAAACAAAATCAAAACATCTATTACTAACATGTGTCAAAAGGATCCACATAAATAGACCACTGTGTTTATAATAGCATTAATCCCACTTTCAGTAAGAGCTCATCAGCTGCTTGATAACATGAGTTTTTTTTGTATTTTCAACCAATCTGTGGGTTTGGCTGTTTTATTTACGACAGGAAGCTCTGACAGTTCAAGCAACAGCCGGTTAATTTTGTTGTCAAAAAACACAGAATTAACAGGAGAATCTTCCTGAAAAGGAGGACACGAGGGCAGCTCAAGACTTCTTTTGAAATACAATTACAGCTCTTAGTTAGCCTCCCCTAAAATAGAGCCAGCTGTGGAAAGAACGGGGAGATACAGTTATTTCCTCTAAAGAAATCAAGTATCTGCTATAATAATCTACAAACTATGAACTACACTCAGTGGCCAATTACACATGTACAAGTTTTCCAATAGTCTGTCCAAACCATTCACGTACGGGTGGGGTTAGAATGTTTCTAAAGACCTTTTTATACCAAACACCTGGAAAAAATGATTTCAGCTCAACTCAAAATGTATCGTCATTCCATGTATGCATGTGACATAGATACATGGAACAAAATTGATTTCCTCCCTATGTTAGAATGCAAATCAACAACCAGACTGAATATTAATTTTTAAATTCCAGGACTTTTTCCAGAGAGAATCTTAACCTTGTAACGAACAAACGTTCAACATGATCAGCTTTGCAACATGTGGGCAGTGTTACGTTGGACAAAGTGACCACAAAAAGAACATTCCCATGAGTGTAACATGGATAACGATCAGTTGAAGTCCGTTTGTTTCAACGAAATGTTGGAAGACAAGAGAAGCATTTACAGTACAGGGCTACAGATCGCTCAGGTTGAGTGGGCGGACAGCAAGCACCACAGTGTGGTAGAAGACCACTGGGTGAATGCCAAGAGTTTTGGGCTGTTGCACAGAAAAGCCTGGCGCCACCAGTTTTCTGGCCGTCTCTCACCTGATTCAGATGGACACAGGTGTCAACCGCAGCTTTGGGTTGATTGCATTTGAGGTAGGCGCTCACTGCCTGCTCACACATGCCCACAGTGGCAAACATTTGTCCTATGTCCTACAATGAGGAGACAAGAGTGGTGATAAATGGGACGAAGATTCAGAGGCAGTAACCAAACTCCCATCCAAGACATGTCTGATGAAAAATGTTTTCCAATATAAATAATGAAACAAACATCAACAAAATGTTTTAACTGATTAAGTCTATGTTGGTACGTCAGATGTCTAGGTTGGGAAAAAAAAACTGACACCAGTTATAAAGTTCTTAAAAAGTTTGGCTTTTTGTCTTGGCTCACCAGCAGAAGTTTATGGTTCTCTGGTAACAAGCTGGTCAGCCTCTCCAGACCGTCGTAGTCCTCTAACATGTAGTAGCATTCTGCCAGCCGCTCCTGGTTGTGACCCTGATGGTAGTACTCCACCGCATTCACCCTAAAAAAAGGAGATGATTTATACTTCTTGAAAAACTTTAAAAACAGCTAATGTTTCATTTGACTTAACATTGATAGTGGAATCGTTGGCAACGTAATGACTAATAGGGATAATGAATCCCTAAAGTAATTTAAAATTTTGTTTCAAAATCCATATACAGTATGTGTATAAATTTAACATATTATTTAACATGTAATGTTTTATACCTTTATTATTACAAATCATTCTGGTTTGAACAAATTTTATTTACTCATCTATTTATCTATCTATCTATTATCATATATTTTTAATATTACTTCATTTCTTTTCCGTTTTTTTACCCCCTGATGTTCTGTCTGCATGCTTTGATCTCAGTGATGTGCATGGAGTTTTTCATTGTTTTTATCGGCTCACTGAAACACTTTTCCTTCCTTTTTATATGAAAGGTTTTATATCAAATGCTTTAAGCTGCAGCCAACATATTGACAGCTACACTGTACCAGTTCCAGTGAAATAATAAATGGTGTGGAGAACATGTGACCATCTTTATATTCACCATTTCTCTATGCCACTGACAGAATGTACCATGCTGTATTTTTACACTGAGAAGACCCACAGAGAAATAAAGAACAAACTAAATCCCAATACCACTTCTGTCTGTCAGCAAAATAGTCTCCGATGGCGTTGTAAGCTTGTTCCAGCAGGGTATCATCGCAGTCCCCAGAGCCGGTTTTGAGCAGTTGAAGGACTCTGAACCAGTCTCCCAGCTTGATCCGAAGACTTATAGCCAGATCCCTGCAGAGAAAGAAACCACACCATCAATACCACTGGGTCAATGGTGGCAAATATTCACCATATAAGCTGCAATTAAAACTGAAGTCGCCAATCCTCGTTCCTAAAAAACGTGGCTGAGTGTACCTGCGACCCATATCCAGATACATCCTTTCAGCTTCCTCAAACCTGCTGAAGTAAGCAGCCACCTCAGCCTGTTTCATGGCTTCACTCTGCAGGTTCCCCAGACGCTTGACAAACTCGATACCCTGGTAGTCGTTGCAGCGGACAAAGGCCTGCTCGGCCATCTTCAGATCCAGTTTTTGGAGGGCTGCCTCAGCGAGCAGACGCCTGGACAATAGAGACATAGGATGGTTAGCCACTATCAAACGATGATTTAATCTTTTGAACTGAAAACTGTGACCCGTGTTTTGCGAAATTGCACAAGAGTTTGTAAAAAAATTAATTCCACAAAAAATGCAATTTTTTTTTAATCTCTCTCATGATTACACGAGAGAGATTAACCACAAAGACTGGTCTTCTTCTTTTAGAGATCGTCACTTTCCAGAAGAGCACTTAAGAAATAAGAATCGGGGCTTTCGCCTTTATTTGGTCATATTCTGTATTTTTACATACAGAAAATGAAATTTAACCTATCCAGACGACCTGCTGAGAACAAGGCTGCCGTATAACACACTTATAACAATATACGGTGTGAACTGCCAACCACGAAATGAATTTATCAGCACTATAAAGTCATAAAGTCTGCTATGCTCCAAAAGCCTTCCAGGAAGACTCCACTATAAATCTGACACACTAGTGTAAGGACCTTCCCACGCCACGCATACAGAGTCAGAGGGAAAACACGTCACTGCAGAACATGACATAGAGACTCAATCTATGACCGTTAAAGTGATAATCCTTCACTTTTCTTACTAAAAAGTAGATAAATCAAAATTTAACATCATCATTGTTTGTTCGGAGTGGCAATGGAATAATGTGAGTGGTTATTAACCAAACCTGATGTTATTACCCCCTACATTAGATGTCAGTCATGAGAAGAAGAAAAAAATCTAAGGATTATCACTTTAAATGGATGGTATAAGATTTGTTTACATCAGTAAAATATACTCGACCAACAGAGTAAGAACTGAACTGAGCTATAAGTTATAAGTGTAGCTCTACATGTATGAAAGTACATATGACAGTACTCACAAATCACCAATTCCCCAAAACCAAACAGGAGGTCATCGAAGAGTATGAACCAAACCAAAAATCTCAACAATAACTTCAATAACACATCAATCCCAAAGAGACCACGTTGCTTTTACCAGAGTCTTGGGTGAGGATTGTCTTCGATGAACTGCGAGGCGTCTTCAATGCCCACCTTTTCGATGAGTGCACGGCTGTCTCTGAGAGAGCGGATCTCAAAGTTGATGAGATTGTCTTTGTTAGGCCTCTCAGGATCCTGCAAGGACACAAACAGCACCCCGAACAGCCTTTGTTCTGTTACCACAACATAGGGATTACTTTTGTCATCAGAACAAATTCCCTCTGCAGTTGAGCTGATTAAATTTATGGAGCATGAATGGTTTTTATTCTACAGATTATTCTGATTTCCACTTGTTTTGAACAAAACTTACCTTCATGATTTCATCCAGCAGGACGGATTTGATCTCCAGGTCCTCAAAGTTGCAAATGTATCCAGATGTTTGGATGGGTTCCTGTTTTTAAGATCCACATCCATGAAAATGTGCTTCTTTAATACTAATACTAATTTGATTCTAAAAAATAGCAATATATGGCACACGAAGTGCCTGGACAAAGTGCTCGCCTCTGGGTCCAGGTTCCTGAAAACATACATCCTGGTCTTTTCCATCATTGCAAACAGATCAGGGTTGTCGTTTGCCCACTTCATGTCCCAAACGTCTTTTCGTTCAAACTTGGATGGATCCCCGGCCGACGCCTGATTCATAGCACTGCTGTCTGAGGCACGAACATCCAGGTCCAACAACGTCAGCACGCCTGCGATGTCGATTATGGCCAGACGGCTGCAGAAATAAAGGCATGATGATGTGGAGCACCAAAAAAATACATTAAAAGAATACAGTGACATAAGTAATTATTATTTGAAAAATCAACAAAGTAACAATGATTATTTGAGATGTGATTTTTTTCTTCTTAATATTCGCTTCCGTTTGTAAAAAAAAAAATAGTTCAGACAATTTCAGAAAGAAAGAAATAACAAAAGAAAAATCAGAAGTATAAAATAAATTTTGATTTCAACTTAAGTGACTGAAACGAAACAATCAAACCGTTTAAAAACCAGCTGTGAACACACTGCAGTCTCTAAATGCCAATAATAACAATGACAGATGGAATCATGAATGGAGGACTGTGACTGAATGAGCTGAATAACTTGTAGTTCATTTTGTGAATCCAAGTCATTTTTAGTCTGCTGGGTGTGTAAAGGCCTGTTCATGGATTTAAATGTTGTTATATTGTGTCACAACGGCAATCGTTGCTTGCCTGGAGTTGCAGTTCACAGACAGATAATAAGCTCTATTGGTCAAAGTGTACTTCTGAAGGAGAGCGACCTCAGGGAGGCTGTATCTGTGGAGAGTGCCAGACTCACGACCCTGTAAGCACGCACACACACACACACACACACACACACACACACACACACAGACAGCAAGAGAAACTCAGGACTTT
>OMNV01021124.1:0-12411 GCA_900303265.1 Brotula barbata | reverse complement strand
CATTCAATTGCACAATGTGAAATTCTATTGTTAAAAACAGATTTTTCCATACCACAATCAATGTCTTATCTGATGCAGTGACACAACAGATGGGATCTCGTGTGGCCTGAAAGAGAACAGAAACCTGCGTGAGCCACGTCCAATGAGCTGCCTTGTAGAAAAGCATTACTAGATGCTTTTTGAACTGAGATCCTTTTAAAATAATGAGCGGTGCCATGGATCAGCTTCAGTGTACTTTAAAGACAATGAAGTAAGGAAGGCAGGAAGGAAGAAGGCAATGGAGCCCACAAGCATCTCTTCGCATACCGTCATCGGAAGAGCAGAGAAATCAGTTAATTGAAGATTCCTGGAATTATGAAGGATCAGTCTGAGATTCTAGTTCATTCTAAGAATGTCTGAGAAGTAAGATTGTGGGGGGAAAAAAATACTGCTATGAGTAGATTAAAAATTAATAAATTTATGGTTGGGTGCTTCCATGTAACAAGGGATCGTGCTGAGCTGCCAGAAAACTGGAGAGAAAAAAAACTTTTATCTATGTGATCAAATGGTCTTCAATCAGCACTGCAAAGTTTACACCATGAAAAACAGGAAGAGTTTCCTCTCCTACAGGGGTCAAAGAGCAATGGTGAATCAACTCTACCATGTATCTGACTCAATCTTCATTGAATCCTCCGATATTTTTGTGGGCATACACAGTCACCCCCAAAATGTATAATGTAAGAACTAAATGTTGTCGTAGAAATGATTTTCTGTCCAGATGTGAGATTGCTTGTATCTCCCGAATTAAAATCACATGCTAAATGTCTTCGTGGCCATGTTTATTTTTGCTTTGGGGGCTTTGTCTTGGATGTATTAAACTTCGGCAAGTGCGAGATGTGAAAATATTACTCACTGAGAAAGCTTTTGAAAAATCCAGACCACTATCATTCACTCCCGTGGGGCTGCTGTCAATTGGATAGATCCTAAAGACAGGAAGGTGGAGAGAGAGTGAGAGAGAGAGGTGCACCCTGCATTGAGGTGCAGATGCCAGTTTTCCTTGGCTGAACATTGGGTCTTGCATATGGCAGGTCTGTTTGGGACCACAGTGGCATGTGATGCAGACAGACGAATGAATCATTTTCATGGCACTGTCAGCACCAACACCTCAAACTGAAACAGTGAGCCAATAAACCCTCAGCTTCATCCAGCGACTTCACAACACTCGCTCTGTGGTGATCTTACCTACCTGTAACTTTCAGTGACCTGTTTGATATGTACTGTAATATCTGACACAAATTCTTCTTCCACAATCATTGGCAGGCTTTATGGAATTTGGCATCCACATTTGTAGTTTTGTGAATTTCCATCTCACCTCTCTCTCCCCTCCTTCTTACTTCTGGTCACTTTGTTGATCACCAGAGCGGTTAATTTTTTGGCCACTCTGTACTGCCACAGGTAGAAAGCCCCTTTGGATGCGGCGATCACGTGTGTCTTGTTTATGGTGACAAACAGTGGTTCTGGGAAAAGAGACAAGTCATTATGTTACCCATGAAGATGATGATCGTGGCTTTACAACATATGTTTGTTTTAGAAAATCCTCAAAATACATCTGGCACAGTAAAATTGTTTTTGTTATTAGTAAATTAGTGAATATTGGTTATTAGTGATCCATTGTAGGCACTTATTTCTAAATTATATTCTTTCTAAAGTTTGATTCTCTGGATATAAATAACTATATTTTCCATTTCCTTATCATCGTTAGGTCACTTAGCCATTTTTTCCAGGTCTCAACAGGTCTCCATCGTCTTCCTCTTTGAGCCTCATCGCGGCCACAAGAGGAAACTCCGACTATTTATTTAGCAGGTTATGATAGCCGGATCTCATACAGACCACCAAGCCTTTCAAATCTGCAGTCTTTGAACTCTGAGCTCCTCGGCAAACACTCTGTCACGTCTTTTGGAAAAGGAATGTGAGTTCATGAAAGCCATAAACTGTAGGAGGCAGAAACCTGACATCAACCGCAATTCAACGTCTGTCTATAGATGTTGGCATGACCTGGTGTGTGACTTATCACATGGGCTTGAAGGGACATTATGGTGAATGCATTGCCTCAACAAGTTCATCTTTGTATGCATGAAAGCTTGCACTCACAATAATAATAATAATAATATTTAGCATATTCCACTGTGTCAACTTACCAATGTCAATGTACTTGGAATCTAACGGAGTACCAATGGAGTTACACAGAATCACGACGTACTGAAAAACAGACAGTGCAACATTATTCTACATGTCCTTTAATGACCTTATATCAAATTAAAGGTCCTCATTATAAGGTTGCAATTTGAATACTTTACCTTTGCTTGACTCCCAGATTCTACCTCAGCTTCCTCCTTCGAGGCAATGAATAAGAAAAAGGTAAGACAAGACAGCAGAGAAACATTAGGTTCCAAATTAGAGTTCATTCTGTATCTTGTGTGACAAACAATGAATTAATATTGGTTAATGAAGTCCAAGGCGAATATATAACTCAACCGACTAAAGTATTTTAACACAGAAGATTAAGAGAAAATCACACACAATAACCGATTTTAAGCATTTTAAATATTGGGATCCACTTTGCAACACTGAACTGATCCGACATCAAAATACTATCAAGCTAAGATCTTTAGACACATGATGATGTGATGACACATGATGACACAGTGGTGTTTATACCTGAGGCTGGCTCTCATCTGCTTTAGTGGCCAGGATGCAGAAGTCTCCACAGGTTGTAATGGACATCAGGCTCTTGACATATTTGACAAACTTCTCATTATTCTTGGTGTCCCAGAACACGACGCAGTATTCCTGCCGCTCTGGCTTTGTGTAGGCGTACACCACTGTGCTGCAACAGTAGCCCCACTGTTAAGAGACATTAGGAAGAAGGTGAGGTCTTATGTGTAGTTTCTACTTGATCAGGGACAAGTACACTGATAAATCCCCTGATTGTTTCACAATAACAACCCAAACTCTCTGATCACTATCTCACTCTGTTTTAACCACTTAAGGCACAGCCAACCTGTTTTTGACTCACCATGAACATAAAAAAAACCCAAACAAAACAAAACGAACAACAACAGATGATTATGTGGACTTCCAGACTAATCTAAATTATCCACTAAGTGGTGCTGTGGTACCCGGTAACTGGAGGGGAGATAGCTACTGTCCTAAACCAAGGGAAGTCCTTCCCCACAGGTGCAAAATCCTGGAGGTCTGCTCTGGACAAGGCTGCTATTATCATCACAGATAAAGATCAGATTGGCACAAAATTTGACACTAACGCACAAAATACCAAAAGATAACTTTTTATGCTGAAAAATCTGAGATGTCTTCACTGAGTGTCAATTTACAATACAAGTTTTTTTCCTGCTAAATCAAGACAGATTGACCTATCTCTTTGAGTGTTCCAGATTTATTACTGAGGGTTTCCACTAGGAAAGTGATGTTTTATATGTGATGATGATTGCCAGAATAGGATCAGCTGAAGAAGAAACATGAAGGCAGTGTAAAAGCAGTATTTTTTTTCTTCTGGGTTTCAGTGGTTAAACAGTTTTTTTGGTGATGTAATAAATAAAGGCATATATCTCAAATGTTTTGGTGTATTTTGTTTTCTTAAATTTTAATTTCAATTCAGTCATGTCAGATGTGTAAAGGTCATTTGTAATGCCAGCACAGAGCGACCCAAATTTGTACATTCTTAACTTCCTGCCTGTGTTGCCTTTTAAACTACCTTGTAGTCTGGCCTAATGTTGGCAAAGTAGATGTAGGAGTCCACAGCCAGGCCAATACGCAGCCCTCCTCCCTCCCAGGCGATTCCAGTCATCTGTTTCCCCGGCACTTTGAGAGTTCTCAGATGCTGTTCAAACACATGAGACCATTAAGGCTGCAAAGACTGCTGAGAGTAAAAAGTGTGATTAAGAAGCTAAAAATCAACTAGAGCTCTTCCTGTTATCAAAGATTTCCATTCCATTTCAAGTGCCCCACTGTGAAAATGTGATTAAAATGCTGATATAGATGATCCCAGGATATTGTCTAACATTTATAACAGACATCAAATATTTACCATAATGTAATTCATTATGCAAAGATTGGTCTTCAAAGAAAACCAATCCGCACATTGACTAGATAAATTACTTTGTTCATTGGCATGAAATACAAATGTCAGTACTCTTGCTCTTTTGTCCAAATTCTATCATTTAGTCCCCCATCAGATAACCATCGGTGTACTGCACTGAAATTTATATAGTAAATGTCCAGTGACTACAGTGCAATAACATCTTCACCCTCACCTCTCCAAACGGTGTGTAGAACTGCACTACATTGAATTCTTTATCCAGATTTGAGGCTCTGAGGGAACCAGCCACTGCCAGCACACTGCCACAGTGATTCCACTGGATGCTTACCACATTCATCAGAGTGTCAATATACACCGGGTCTGCAAGAAAGGCAATAGGGAAGCTTGGCACCATTAGTAAACACTGTCACTAAAGTGTAACCTGGGAGCACAAATAAAGCAAAGACCGCAATATAATTCAGTCAAACAATGCAAGAGGAATGCATCATCATTGCAGGTGATATATCGTTCTCTTTCCAAGAAAACTACTTCACAGTTTGACTATAGCCTGCTCAGTCTACAGCCATTACAAAAACTTGTATGAGTTTTTAAGTGGTTTTTCTTCAAAATTCAACGCAATTTCCATTGTGTTGTCTGGTGTCATTCCACTGGTTTGTAGAATCTGCATATTTTTCATAAAAGTGTCTGACCTGACATTCCTGAGAAAATGAAGCTGGGAGGTGTCATGTGAAAACATGGACTTTTAGTGACGTAAGGAAGTGTTAGGAAGGCCACAGAAGGACACGATTTGGTTACCAAAGATAAAAAGACAACAATAGAAAACCACTGGAAAAAAAGAGAAAACTGTGGATATACAAATCTGGACCACATTATCATTATAATGCAAAAGATAAATGATCTTTCTCAATTAACTTTCAATTTCTGAGATGAATTATTTGCGGGTGAATTTACTCACTTTCATCACTCTCATAGCGCATGATCTGGCTTCTTCCATTGTCGAAACAGATAGCAAGACACGGACAGTCTGGCTCAACATAACCCCCGGTTCCTGCATACCAGTGGATACCTGCTATACTGATGGCCCCCGTCACATTAGTCAGACAGCTGATGGTCATTTTCATCTGAAACATAACACACATCATTAACTAGAGGGGCATTCAGCAGAGTGTCAAGGCTCCAAATATCTACCCATCTGATGAAATTTGACAGGTTATGGACCATGACCATAATGGCTTCAGTCAGGTTGATTGGTTTCTGAATATATATCATAGTATTAACTGGGTATTATAGAATTTACCTTTCAATTTGACTGCATACTTGACCTATGGTGTAAAGATCAATCATGTACTGTCATGGTCATAATCCCCCTGGATTAAGATCCTTAATGTGTCAAGATAGTTTGCACCTGTAGCCAAGATGATGCTGCTTCAAAGTCCCTATTTGCTTCTTCAAAATTATTCTATATGCTGTATGTGATCTTTAAATGAAAACATTTTAGTCCAGTTCATCTTTTTACGTAATCCGGCAAACAACCAGATAAACAACCAAACACGAACAAAACCATCAACTCCACGATGGAGTAAACAAGTTAACATACACAAATATGTGCAAAATGTAATGGGAATCTTGAGGGAAAGTGAAAAGTAAACAACATTAAAAGACCATTCTATGTGGTACTACATATACTTAAGAACATCCTAATAGTGTATTTTATTTCAAGCATACACACTCACTATGAAGTTTCCTTGATTGTCATAGATGTGTACTTCCCCATTGGCCATGCCAAAGAGAAGGATCTTGCTGTCTGGAGACCACGCCACATGAGCAAGCTGATTTCCCTTCAGCTCTTTACCCCAAATCCGGTTACCTAAAGAAACAAGACCTTTATTCTAGCGTACCACGTGTTCCCATAAAAACTACATCAAGTATTTGCCAAGCTCCTCTGGCAAATCCGTCTCAAAGCAACCTACATGATTGTAGGCTAAATGTTGGTGGAAAATTGTGTAACAGATCAACCTAACGTTTTTGCAATAATTCCGTGCAGCTCTTTTTACCGTCTACAGATCCAACAATGACAGCCCCGTCCTCGTACACAATGCAGATCTTCTGACCATCAGCGTTCCAGCTCATGCTCCTCACCACTGACTTGTTCCTGTTGTTAATCATCTCCTCGTACCACGCTCCTATGAGCAGACCAGAGTTTTCTTTCAATGTCTACACGAGCCAAATGTGTTACTGGACAAACTGTGTGTGTGACCTGGTAGTGGTAAACACCTTTATACAGCATCCAAACAATGATGAGTCCATTCTGGTCACTGGTTGTCAGCTTCTCGTACTGTTCGTTCCATGTAACCACTTGAACAGCACCTGTACATTTATTAGCATGGAAATTCAGACTGATGAACCAATGTTTCATCTGTTGTGATTTTGACCAACATCTCACTTTCAATAAAAAACATACTATTTGTTTTCAGCTTTGTGTCTCCCAGTCTGCATATTGAAAACATCTCCTGTTTCGGACTTCAGTTTAGAACCACTAAGAAACCTGTTTGGACAAAAGTTCTGATCTAAAAATATCGATTTTCCTTCAAATATGTTAAGTAAAAATAGTAATTTGCAAAAAGTAAAGATAAAAATTATACTCAACTAAAGTACAAAATCTCCTGAAACATATTTTAGTACTACAGTGAACTTTTTTTATGTTTTTACTTTCCATCACTATAAACTTTCTATTTTGTTTTGTATACACACAATATATATAGCACACAATTATGCCAATACACATTTATTCATTCAGGCATCAGACATCTTAATCAGTGTATGCTGTCTTCACATTGATTTCTCTCAAAGGGCAGATTCGCCTCGTACTGTGATTATGCATCACTTCGTGTTTGGAGTTCAGTGGATTCTGTGCAAGTTTAGAGTTTAATCGCATTTTTGCCTTTAATGTCAGAAAGGACAAATACTCTGAGGATTGCATGTATATAAAAATGTAAAGCAAAACTTACCACTGTGTCCTTCTAGAGTCTGGTTCATGGACAGATTACTGGGTGCAGCCAGTCCCTTAAGTTTAACATCATCTGTTGAGAAGACAACCAGGTACAGTGAAAGGGATGAAATCCATGGAAATAAAGTTTCATGACATTTTCTGTAAGGGCGTTTGACAAATATGATGAGTATGAAAAGAATCTTCAACAAACCTGCTCTTATTATGAACGTTGGAAAATTGTATCTTTAGTCAGGCACAGAAATCAGGTCAGCACTGATCAGCACCACATTTGTTGTACTTGTTTCTTTCTCTTTTTTCTTGAGGACATTTTCGTTATTATAATGACCAAAGAACAAACTGGATAAGTTGTTGGCATTTCTACTTACAGTGCCAGGATACACAGGCACCACAAATGATGTAAGCCCAATATAGCCTGAAAGCTTATTAAAGTTTTAAAATGTTTGACAGATCTGATACACATGGCTATTACATAAGTCAGACTGAGACAGCAAAACTCTGCTCAACATAAGACGCAATGGTCACTAAGATTGTGCATTTAGACTGTGACACAACGTGAATGCAAAATAAGTGTGTGTATAGCACAATCATTGGAAAAGGACTTGAAAAGGTAAACTAGAGAAAGGAGAACTACAGGCTAAAAAAAGGGGTTTTTGACTTGCAAGCAATTGTATTTTCTTTTTCTTTTTTTGTAGATTAGCTCTAGTGATGTATTTTTCTGCCGTTTGCTGTTTTTGTGGCTTACCTTTAAACCTGTTATTTGTTGTTGTTATGTACATTCTTGCTGTTATAATTCTGTGTTATCTCTATATGTCTTTACCGCACTTATAAAGCTAAAATCCTTGTACAATCTCATGTTGTTGGCAAATAAAGTGATCCTGATGTCTGATGACTTTATTCCAGTTCTGGTTCTTATTGGTGAATATTCTACAGATACATTTATTCCTCTGTTGCCTATTGTCTGTACCATATGAGCTAACTTAAAAACAGAAGACATCCCTTACAAGTCACATCCTACTGAACTTCTATCAACAATTCTCCTCTGTTGCTCTTTTAAGGCCACAGAAGGGAAGCGAAAGATAAATGGTGTACTCGCTCTTCACCTGTCTGAGTTTCAAGCTTGAGGACCCTAAGGAGTCCATCATCCCCTCCACAGGCAATGAAGCCTTGATCTTTATTCCAGGACACACATTTCAGGTGGATATTGTTGGGGATAGCGATCTGCAAAAAAGAAAATGGAATCCGAGTGACTTCATGAGTTGGGTCATTTTAAGTAAATGCGGGTAATTGAGTAGTCATTTAATGAGGCTTTTCACAGAAGTAGACAGCTGAGTAGTAAAAAATGCATTAGTTATTATTGTAACAGCTTAAATTTCTTACTTATTGAAGCAATGAATGTCTCTCTATTCTGGGCGTTTGGGGTATCTTTTTAAACAAATTACCCCAGAATTCATCCCGATTTATTAGTGTTTCTGCAAACGTTGGGCGTTTCATTAGAATGTAACTTCATGAGTTTGGACCCGTTCGTTCCAACCTCAGGGTCGGACAGTACCTACCTTCTTGCTGAGGTAGATAAACATGGTGTTTCAGATGATGCGCAGACTTATTTCAGTCAAAGCAGGTTAAATTGTAAAATTAATAGCTCCTGCCTCTTAACTCTGCTTCAGATTCTACGATAATTACGCTTTAAGTAAAGAATTCTGGTCACTTTAACGTGAGTGCTGCTCCAGAGTAACCCTCGCATTAGCGTTAGCATAGCTAGCTAACAGGCTAAACCCGTTCATACCGGAGATGATCCTTGTTAGCTGGCTACATGCTGCCCGAATAGAATCTTTACATTTACTACTAAATTACTGTTAGCTTATGTTTGTTACTGAACATTACTGAACAAACGAGTCCAGTTTGCGTTTCTTTGGTTGAGTTAGCCGGTAGACAGAAGCGTTGTTTCGCCAACTTCTCTCGGTCTCCCGTGGTAACTTCAAACCGGAAGTGACGCTACTACGTTGGCCTTCCGGTTGTTGTAGTTTTTGGTTCCTATCTGGTGAGACGACTAAATTGCAAGAACCGCTTCTGTCTTTGGCTCTGTTCACAGAAAAGTTGTTTCCATATGTAGGAGCCACTGTTAAAATATGTACCAACACATTGGCCGAATAAAGTCGTTATTTTGGAAGATACGTTTCAAAACATTAGCTCTGGTTTGTGCAGTAATATAACTAAACTTAACATGCAACAGCTGACTCATCATCAGCCAACAGATACAATCAAAAAGTAAAATGCTGCAGAAAGTGCTGAGTTATTACTTACGCATTCTTTAATTTGGCTTTACCTATGGATGCCAGAGAGATTAATGTTTTTACTTTAACTTATGTGAATTAATGATAGAACGTACTAATATAAACATTATTAGGATGAATATCTTTTTTGTGTTTCGATGATTCAATGTACAACACATGATGCCAGGGTTCCGTTGTTTCAGAATATTTAATGTATATGTGCAAATACTCTCCATACAGTTTTTTTTGCATGGCAGATTAATTTATACGGCTTTGCTCTGCCAAGAAAAAGAAACATCAGAGCACAAGAAGACGTATTTCCTACAACCATACAAGTTCATGTAACAATTCATACCTAATAAATACTGTAACAAACTATAACAGACCACGCTGAGAATCTGACAATGATTTATCATACAGATCAATAGGATTTTAGCTGGCAAATGTCAAATATTACATTTTTTTTTGTGATACATCATGAAATTTGAAGGTCGTGAATCATTTCCACTGGTCCACAAACACTGGGTACATCCTGCCTCATGAGTATCAATACTGCTGCTGGTCTTCAAACTGGTTGACTTTGTCTGACAGTTCATCAAGTAGACAGATAGTCAAGGAAACACACTGCACCACTGAATAGAGGTTTGTAATACTAATGTTAGGTATCAGGTGTTAGACGTTGTGCTCCCATCCATCTATCATTGTAACTCTTTCCAACCTCCTCTTCAGGTAAAAGGATATTTCTTCTGCTCAGCTCTTGAATGGCTGACTGAGCCTTTTTCTGGAACACAATCTGAGCTTCACACATGCAGGCGTCTTGAGTTATTTCACTTCGCATTTCCTCTGAAAGAATTGGAAGAGAAAAACAGAGTGAGTGATAATCCACCATGTTGGTGTGTCTTCTCTGTATTATTCCCTTTGGTTATACAGCATAAAGAAATAACAGAACACAGATAACTGTCTTCATCCACAGTCTCAGAGCAAAATAAAACGTTTTTTTAGTTGAATATCTGCACGGTTAATGCATTTTGATTAAACCCCTTAGACTCTGGTACATAAAGACATAAGTGAGTCGACTTTAAGACAAACTGTTCAGGGTTATTTTAAGGATCGAGGATCATTAAATGGGCCTTTTTGGCATTAGCATTTTCCTTTAATTTAATTAATTGATTAATTTAATTTCACAATATTTTGGATGTGTTGGGTATCATTTTATACAAATTTACCCAGAATGCACCTTGATATACAGTATTTGGTAGCTTTGAAACTTTGGGTTTTTCACCAGAATTTAAAACCCAACTTTATGAAGATGGACCCGTTGGTGGTCACCTCAGAGTATAAGAGGTCAAAGTGTAGCAGAGATTAGACGTTAGAATCATTTGGCTTTCGTGGCCGATGTTAGAATTCAATCACTTCAACAAGTTAATCCACGATCTTACACGTGTGAAGCTCAAATAAATCAGTCAGACCAATGTTAACATGATAACTGTGGTGATGTAACCACAAAATAAATCAAAATGCAGCATTAAGCGATAAAACATTATTTTAAAAATGTTTTTAAAACACCACAAAAGAAGAGGAAATTCCAGTTTCTCGTCCCGTGCTCAGGGGAGGACTATACTGAGACCAAAGTCCTCTGCAAGCTCACGGCACAACTAGCGATGTTTGTTGTCCCTTAGTTCTTACACAACACACATCTATGTGCTTAAATCTCCAATAGCTTCGTGCCGTTTGGTCTTTATTCATCGTCGAGGATTCTTCAGTCGACAGCAGACCTTTCTGTTTAAATGAAAAAGGACATGAAAGTCACGAGAGTGATGGAATCGGAGGTTTTCACAGTCATTGTAGTTCTATGGCTCTGTAGAATGTTCTGTAGCAACAGGGTGTATGCAGTAAAGTGTAACGTCACCCCAAACCAGCAGGGGGAAGAGCTTCCTTTTTACGAGCGTATCTACCAGTTTGCTTCCAGCTCCTACGCGTACCCACATTGTGTTTCTATCCAGTTTGAGAACCCTCTGATCTGCGTTGGGGGGGTGGTTGGACACGAACACAAATTCCTCAAGTTAGGTTGAGGTTTGCGTATGGAAATGTCACGTTATGCGTCAAGCTGGGTCGGATATGGAAAAGACTCAATTACCAGACTGGGTTTGACATTTCAGGCCCACTTCAAGCTCTGGTACACTGTGGCTGCACTGTATGAGGGAGTTCATATCTCCAACCACGCTGGACCGGATCCAAATGTCTTTCCCACGAGAGCCTCCTGCAGCCATATTGTATTATAACAGTACAGCTCTGACTATCTTCGAGTCAGGTGGTAACATTTTAAAGTCAGGTGGTAACATTTTAAAGTCAGGTGGTAACTTAAAGTCAGGTGGTAACATTTTAAAGTCAGGTGGTAACATTTTAAAGTCAGGTGGTAACATTTTAAAGTCAGGTGGTAACATTTTAAAGTCAGGTGGTAACATTTTAAAGTCAGGTGGTAACATTTTAAAGTCAGGTGGTAACATTTTAAAGTCAGGTGGTAACATTTTAAAGTCAGGTGGTAACATTTTAAAGTCAGGTGGTAACATTTTAAAGTCAGTTAGTAACATTTTAAAGTCAGGTGGTAACATTTTAAAGTCAGGTGGTAACATTTTAAAGTCAGGTGGTAACATTTTAAAGTCAGGTGGTAACATTTTAACGGTCAGGTGGTAACATTTTAACGTCAGGTGGTAACATTTTAAAGTCAGGTGGTAACATTTTAACGTCAGGTGGTAACATTTTAAAGTCAGGTGGTAACATTTTAAAGTCAGTTAGTAACATTTTAAAGTCAGGTGGTAACATTTTAAAGTCAGGTGGTAACATTTTAACGTCAGGTGGTAACATTTTAAAGTCAGTTAGTAACATTTTAAAGTCAGGTGGTAACATTTTAAAGTCAGGTGGTAACATTTTAAAGTCAGGTGGTAACATTTTAAAGTCAGTTAGTAACATTTTAAAGTCAGTTAGTAACATTTTAAAGTCAGGTGGTAACATTTTAAAGTCAGGTGGTAACATTT
>OMNV01021123.1:7006-19646 GCA_900303265.1 Brotula barbata | reverse complement strand
TGATATGATATACGATATGATATATGATATGATATATGATATGATATATGATATGATATATGATATGATATATGATATGATATATGATATATGATATGATATGATATATGGTATGATACGATTCGAGATATGATATGATATGATATGACACGATATGATACGAGATATATGATATGATATGATATGATACGATACGATACGATATGATACGATACGATATATGATATGATATGACACGATACGAAATATGATACGATATGATATGATATGATATGATATGATACGATACGGTATGATACAATTCGAGATACGATATGATATGATATGATATGATATGATACGGTATGATACAATTCGAGATACGATATGATATGATATATGATATGATATGATATGATATATGATATATGATATGATACGATACAATACGATACGATACTTCATTCAGCGGCTGCTCGTCGTTACGCTGTAACTGAGGCGACCGTAATGTTTATCAGGAGGGAAGAAAAGGACGTCTGTGACGCTGTTTAGGATCATAAGCTTAATGACTGTCATTAAAACTGAAATAATTTTCCATGAGGCTGTACCAGATGCTGGTGCCTTCCCTCCTGTAAGGGGGGTACGAGCCGTCTTTCTTCCTGTACACGAGCTGGTTCTCGTAGCCTGAAAAACAAAGATGGGGGTGGGGCTGTAAGACCTCTTCATCCGTCCACCAACTATCCGTGCGTTCCCTTCTCCTCAAACTCACCTTTCTTAATGTATTGGATGGCCTCCGCCCTGCGATTCACCCCCACACTCTCCCAGTCTTTGGCCCGCTCCAGGTAGAGTGTGGCGATGAGCGGCATCGCCATGCGGGCCAGATTCTGCTCAACGCAGCCACCGGGCATCCGGATCAGTGAGGCCAGAGAGTCCTTGTTGATGGAGTTATCGATGCTGTCCGCCAACACGTTACCTGAGAAAGAGGAAGAGAGAGAGCACATCACCCCATCCGTCCGTTATCCACGTTAGGACGGCGGCGGGCCTGCAGCTGGACCCAGCGGGCCTGGGACTCATTTTGCACTCAAAGGTTTCGTTGTGTTTGTGTTCAAACCAGAAACTTTAAGGATTATAACTTCACGGGTAAACTGAGTTGAAAATGGGGACTTGGGACCCCAACTGACCTCTGACGTTGATGTAAGTCTCCGGTTGGGAGTTTGGAACAACTGATTCCAGCTCCACCTTGTCCATGGTGATTAGTTGAGTTCCTGCAGGGATCGAACACCAAAGTAGACGGTCAAACTTTAAAGAATTCAGCCATGAAAGATCCAAAGAACCACAACAGCACCGCGACCAAACCCTGAGCTTTCTGCTGGTCCGGCCTCAGTGCGACCTGCTTACCCCCCTCAGCTGACGGGTCCAGCATCACGCTCCGGATTTTAGTCTTCTGCACTCCCTCCATCTGTTTGGGACCACCGAGGTGAAGCAGACTTCAATTAAAATCTTAAACTCTGCCATAAACCAATGAATCGGTCTTCAGAAACATGAGCTTTATTTAAAATTTGGAGCAAAAAGCCCAAAGTGTCCAAAGATACCAAATACAGCATATGGAGGGAAATCCAAAATTCCGTAGCTTAGGACTACAATAACGCAACTGTGGAATTTTTTTTCCTTCTGTTGAGATTTTTTACAGACTTATTTATTTATTCTAATTCATTAATTCCGTTAAGATCTCTGCATGCTGGAGAAAAAATGGGCGAAGCAGCACTACAGGACGGAGGAGCCGTCCTGTAGTGCTGTGTAGATGAAGAGATGAAGAGATGATCAGCACGTGAAAATAATCCTAAATGGCCGTTATAATGACTTAGTGACTTACCACAACACGTAGATTTTTGGTGATGCGGTCGGAACCCATCATGTCTCTGCTGAGCACCATCACGTCCAGGGGGAGGTTCCCCACCACCAGCGGCACGAGGGTGTACGGCACCACCAAGGAAGAGCCGGCCGGCAGCGTCACTTCCTGTGTGTGTCTATCCTTGAAGGCGATGCTGCACATGCCCTCCGTCTTCATCAGCACCACCCTCACCTGAGCACAACGAGCAGACGTCCCGTTTACCGCGTGGACGTCGGTGAAAAGCTCCCCGGCGGAACGAGGAGGCGTGTGACCGTGCCGTGCGGTCGACTTACGTGCAGGTCAGCGTAGCCGTAGTTGTGGAGCACGGCTTTGACCACCAGCTGTTCGTTTCTTGCGACCGAATACGGTAACTTCAGGTCCACGAAAAAAGGCTTCCACGCTTTGACGTTGTAAGGCTGAGCGACACAGAAACCTGCAGACGAGGAAACGGAAATGAGTTTTTGATCTGCACACACAGATTATTTAGAAGTGAAAGCAAACACGCCGTCTCCTCTACGGTTTTTAACAAAAAAAAAAAAAAAAAAAAGACGTAACCTGTCTGAGGTGATGCGCTGATCGCCAGCACCCCCCACTCTGTGATGCTGTCGGGCAATGCAGTGGTCAGGGTCGTAGACGCCAATCTGTCAATCAGGACCACGTGGACAACGTTAAGAGCTCCATATAGAATATGAGTGTATACCTTTACATTATATCATTTTATCAATATCAGTCTATCATATAAAAAGGAAAAAAGTCAACAGTTCACAGTTCACAGTGAATTTCTGGAAGCGTACTTTACAGTAACAGTCAACAGCCACAGGTCGGTGGATGACCTTGGAGGAGGTCATCCTCTCTGCGATCACACGGTCACATTGGTTGGTTTTTTGGTATTTTTAGAGCCTGATAACGCTGAATTATTCTGGGTAATTTAATCAAGTTCTCAAATGGAGTTGAAGGATCAAATTAACCTGCTGCGAGTTAACACGACTAGAGGACTTGGGATATGACATCTGATCCTGGATTTACTGAGACACGGACCAAGAACAGGCCTCTGGTGTCCATGTTGTTCTTCTACATCTTTATTGCATTACGCCATTGTGGAGGAACTAATCTGTGGAAATTGGTCACAACAGACAAAGTACACACAAATTGGACTTGTGCTGAAGTATATCTACATGTACATGTATATACAGTACATATACATATATAGAGTCCTGGTCCTAAGTCCTGGTCCCCCTGTCCAACCTGGTGTTTTGTTCTTTTTCCCAGCAGTCATTCTGACAGTAAACAGTGATGAAAGTAGAACAAATCCAGATGTTATCAGTGACATTAATTAGAGCTCCATTCCATTTAGGGTGAAGAGAGCCTGGTTCAAAGGGGGGGTCACACTAAATCCTGGACTCTTTAGCCTGTAGAAGCTGTTCTTTTCTCATTTTTAATACTGCAGACACATTTCCTGATCTAATAAAGAGAGAGAGACTTGATAAAACAACAAATCTAATGGGGGACTAAGACTTTGGACCAGGACTCTATATACACACACACACACACGGGTACCACCCCACCCATTACTGGACTGTCTTGGTCTCCTGATTCATACATTCAACTAGAATTGTGCTGATATATTTTCTTCTCTCTTCTCCATTTAGTGTTCTCAAATCAACTGCATAACTTTTCTATTCCCACTATTGTGAGTCATTTCAGTAATGAAGAAATATATTTGGTGTCTGTCCCTGTGTTCTGGTCAACCCTGTTATTAATAAGATGATGAATTCAGTGATGTCACTATCTCTGACAGGAAACATTGAGGTATATCACACTCCTTCTCTCAATATCTAAGATAATCTTAAAATACTAATCCTGGACGGTGAACACATAATCCTGCAGTCCCTGAATGTGATTCTGACCGAAAACAGCAACACAGGAAAGTACACACAGCACTGTGTGCTTTTGTCCCATATGATGAAATCTAGATGGACTTTGGATGTTGCTTCTCTGTCCGTTTGTCCCGGTTGGATTTGGACAGACGTTTGGGAAATGATGCGTCCTGTTCCTCTGTACCTGTTACAGGGCTGGGCGGGGGAACGGCTCAGTAACACTTTGACAATCTGACATTAAATACGCAAAACTTCCTGCAACCTCAGTTTAATGGACAATTAGTTCATCAACCAACATTTTGGGACTCATTTCCCTCATTATGATCTGCTGGGGAGGACATATTTGAATTGAATGTATTCATTTTGTTCATCTTTTCCCTTATGAAGCCTCTGTGGGTCATCAGATTCTTGCTGTCTAGGACCAACATGTGACTCACACGTGAACGTAGCCTTCGCTTTACTTTTAGAAAGGATAATTGGATAAATTTTACAGTTTGTACTGATATGTTTCAGTTTTTTTGCTTTTCACTGGCTTTGTAAAAAAGCACAAAATTGACAAAAAAGGCTGAATTGTATTTTGTTGACAAAGTTTCCTGAAATATCTCGTTTTTCATTTTGTGGTTTCACAAATCCAGTGAGAATATGTTGAAATGATTATTAGGCTTTGGAATTTCGTATGTCAAATGCTTCATTTGTAAAAACCATCAAAAACTCTAGACGTAACACCGGGCCTCCACCAGCCCTCCACCAGGCCTCCACCAGGCCTCCACTCACCCATCTCTGTCCACGGTGCTGGGCAGGTCAACCTGTGTCCAGAGCCAGGATTCAAAGAACTTGAAGCGCAGATACACATCATTCTCATCCTGGTACTCCCACTCGTCCTCCTCGTCCTCCTCTTCCTCCTCTTCTTCTTCAGGCATCAGGCGCCCACTCTCAAGCACAATGTCTTCTTCTGCCACATCTGTCCTTGAGTAGGGCTTCACGTTTAAAATTGAATGGCCTCCTGCGTGCACAAATTGATTATTCACAAGTCTCATCAAATTCTCACAACCACAGATTACTACAAAGTGGTATGACGTATATACAGTAAGTATATAGAACATATACAGTGTACAGTTTGTAGGTTTGGGTAGTCAAGGCACAGAAATGTATATTCTACTATACTGTAATGTCAAAACCCAACAATATATTGGAAGATAGAGGCGGTTTCAAAGGATCTTTAAAATGTGGATGTTCTCAAAGATTTCAGTCAAACTTGGTGTGCAGGTTGAACG
The DNA here is from genome assembly GCA_900303265.1 of Brotula barbata. NCBI lineage: Eukaryota > Metazoa > Chordata > Actinopteri > Ophidiiformes > Ophidiidae > Brotula > Brotula barbata. The sequence goes on along the minus strand of OMNV01021123.1, from coordinate 14,625 downwards.
TGATCTTGGGAAGAACCTCTACATTTTGGGGTCGACCAGCCTGACGGTGGTGCTGTGGTGACCACTTCTCTGTCTTTCTCTCTCTGTCTTTCTCTCTCCGTCTCTCCATCTCTGTCTCTCTGTCTCTCTGTCTTTCTCTCTCTGTCTTTCTCTCTCCATCTCTCTCTCTCTCACTTGTGTGCTTTGTTAGTTGGAAGACTTCTTCTTGCCAAACTATTTCACACTTTAACTCTTAGATTATTAGATTATTTACCAGGTATTCCCATGCTGTAGACCCTTCTGTCCCATGGTTCCGCAAACCTGCCCCTGACAGTGGGCACAACGCGGGTGGTAGTGGGCGTCGTGGGCGTCGTGGGTGCCACTGTTGTGGGAAAGTCTAAATCGTAATTCTCGTTCCGGTAGACGGCACAGCAGAAGCGGAAAGCCTGCATGCAGGCCAGGCCCTCTGTGATATACAGGGAGCGCCGCGTGCAGGAGTAGGGCATGGGGATGTCCCTCAGGCCATCCTTGCAGCAGCGACGCAGCAGCGGGTCTTTGTACTGACTCTCTGTGGACAGCGGGGGAGTAAAGGGGACATGGAGGATGAGACAAAATCAAACATGAAAGACAAAGGACAGGAAACAGACATTTGTAAAATATTTATGTGCTTCCAGATGTTCTTCTTCTTTCTAGAGGAAGTGTCTCACTCACCCAGCTGATCTCTACCCTTTAACCGCCGAGCTTTACGCATTAACTCGTCTACAGAGCGCCTCCTTCTGCCACCTCGCGGACAATTCAGGTCTGAAAACAGATGAGAGAAAACTTCAGTGACTACAACGTACAATCAATGACTTAATATTTAGTTATTTATTCTAACACCCTCAGTCACATAATGATAACACTTTAAAGATTAATATAACAGCAATAGAACTTATAGGCGTGTTATGTGAGGCCAGTGGCACCGAGCCTTTTATAGGTCGGTCAGTTCATGTATGGGGCCGTCCGTGTGTGTGGAGAATATGTTTGTTATGGTCTCCAACGTCTTCATCACCTTAAATGACATAAAGAAAGCAGAACTCAAGTGTTTACTGATATTCATGCTTCATCGGGTCGAGACTGTATCACCACTCGTTATTTTAGCATGGACGTAACTAAGATGATTTCAACTCTGTGTTTCACTACACACACACAAACACTCAAATCAAACCATAACGTGTCCACATATGATGAGATTTTTCATGTGTTTCCTCTGTGGTGTACTGGAGGGTAATTAATGAAGCGAAGTCCTTTAAAAACCCTGAAGTGAACTCAATCACCAATTCTTTCACCAGCTTTACCGGTTAATGCGATCAACTGCACACACACGCTATGCGTTTGGCTTTCTACTGAAAGCTAACAATCACAATCTCCCAGCATGCATTTGAGAGGAGCAGCCCCTCCGTGCTCTGGTGGTACCTTGTCTGGGTGCAGTGTTGCGCCCAATACTGGATGCGAAGAGCAGTCCTGCATCTGAGAGCACTTTGTAGGCGTCGTGGCCTCCGCCTCGGGTGCAGCCGATGTCTCCGCTCTCCACTACGTTCCAAATCTGAGGGAAATGTCCAGTTAGGAGTCAGATTCAGTATCTGAGGACTGAGGTCTTCCTTTCAGTGTTTCACTTTAACCCGGACCATTTATACAACACTTTTTTTTCACACATTTGCTCAACAATAACAGGATTACAAATGAAAAGTAAACAAAGTATTTGGCCACTCTCATAAAATATCATATACTTCACTGTACACTAGGAGGTGTCAGACTGACAGTAAATGCTACATTGGAATATATTGAGGTAGAAGTAAAAGCAGCACTGGAGATGAGCTCCTAAAAGTAGCAGAACTGTCAAATTTATACATTCTCACGTCATTGTCCTTACAGTACACAAAATCATTTGATCGTATAAAATCATTTTTCATTAACACACAACGACACAGACACACACACACACCTTCCCCTGTGTGAGTCTGTCCTTGCTGAGCAGATACACTGCGTTGTCCACAGCCACCAGGTTGACTCTGGCCCCCGGGTCGCCTCTGATCTTGAAATCGATGCTCTTGCCGGGGCTGTAGTCTCGAAGAATGCCGTCCTTCGAGCCGACACTCAGCTGTGGACAAAATGGAGCAAATTACGACAGGAAAAGTGAAACGGTAGGTTTTGTTATCATGCGGAGGACGTAGAAGATGGAAAATGATGGAGCAACAACTACAAAACAAATCACCTCATGTAAAATTGGTAAATATAAATTAGCTGCCGCTAACTCACCTTTCCCACGCAGGAATCCGACACATCCACCCAGATGGAGTCGGCCACCATCTCCTCTCGCCGCGCCCAGGGAATGGTGTAATACGCCACAAAACGGAATGAGGGCATCATGTCCGGGGTGACCACCAACCCGACGCTGGTGACCACCTGACCGCTCACGTCCAGGCGCTCCGCCTTGATGATTTTACCTTTGTTCACGACCTGAAAAAGTTCAGAATTGAGGGAGAAAGCGCTTCACCGTGAATTCAAACGTTCTGCTGTTATCTGGAGGTTTTTTCTCTAAATGCGCTAAATCGTTTTCGTCTGCGTTCTGTGTTACATCTCACAAGATACGTGATGTGCTCGATGAACTGTCTGTGGGCTGGATCCTCAGTGCTGATGGTCAGCTTCAGGGACAGTCTGTCTCCTAAGGACGCCGTGTTGGCTCCTGAGGAGATGTACAGGTAGTTCTCGTGGCGTTGGTTGTAGGCTTTGTACCGGAACACGGTAATGTGCTGCCTGGCCTGCTCCTCTGCTGTCAGGCCCTCCTGCTGTGTCAGAGCCTGGGAAACGTTTCAAAACAGATGAAGGACACGTTCAACCATCAGAATCTCCCAACACACACACACACACACACGCACACACACACCGAAAAAAAATACACATTTTCTAAACCTAAAAACAACAGTAGAAACGCATTTAATTTAATTTAGATGAAACAGATTTTGATGTTATTTTCAAATGATCATGATAATAACAACAATAATAATAATAATACCAACCATAAAAATCACTAAATATAATACAAAAATATGCTTTTGTCTCTGTCATGTTTGAATTTGTATAATTATTCTGCCACCACGACCCTGAAAAGGATCAGCAGATAGATAATTGAAAGATGGATGTTTACGTAGTAACACAGTCGCTGTGATAGTGCAGAGTAACAGCAACACGACTATTTTCACATTTGAGACTTACAATTAGTAATGAATTCATTTAAAATGAATGAACTTTGTGAAATCATGGATTTCTTTGCTAAATTGCTGTACAATAATACTGTCAGATGTGGATTATTGTGGATTAAACCCAACAGGCCAATCACGACCCAAAGGGCCAGCTGAGGTTTTGTATCAGTGCTGACAAGATATAAACTCGTACTTAACCCACACGCGATGAGGATTCGGTCAAAAACACACAGAAATAGAAATAGAAAAGGACAAAATCCACTATCTTGATGTTGGATTCTTGTAAAGTTTAGATTAAAGGTGAAGTGATGAGAGTAGAGACAGTAAGAGCAGCGTGTGGCTGAACTAACGTAGAAGCTATGTTGAGGCGGAATTTTGGGCATGTTGACCGTGACTCTGACGCTGCCAGACGCAACCATCAGCGGGGTGTCCACGAGATTCACCCTGACAGGGACATTATGGGCAGGGGAGCCATCGTGGTGGGTGACCTGGATCTGGACAGAGGACATTTTATATTCAGCGACCAAACCCAAAGACAGCAGGCGGCCTGACGTAATCGATGGATTCCTCTTCATAAACACAAATATAAAGAGATCTAATGTGAATTGTACTGAAAGCTCAGCCTGTCCAAAGATACCAAAATCTATCAGGGACACATTCCAGGTGAATCTGTAAAATGATACCAGACACATGTAGAATACAGACAAATTAAAGGGAAATTCAAAAATGCATTAGCTTAAAACAAACAAATAGTAAAAAGTGTTACAGTAACGGATTTAGGAAGGTAGATTAAACTTTTGGGTACTTTTTTAAAGGACTTTTTCATTAATTTGATGAATTTCTTTCATGTTAATTGACTTCACACCATAGGGAAGCTGTGATTGATTGTTTTTGTTATTTGTTTGTCGTCTTTTATTTCACCTTCAGTCCTCTTATTTGACCCAGAATGTGTCCTGATTTATTTGGCATCTTTTCACTGGAATTTTAAATAATTTGTGAAAAAGGGCCCATTGGAGGTTACAAAGAGGTTAAAAATCAGACAGCTCAGCAGAGAGACAGACGTCCTTACTGTGAAGTCCAGGGGCAGACCTGGCTTGTAGTACATTGGCATGTCTTTGAAGGACAAGACGTACGGGGACTGGACTATTTTAATGCCGGACTTCTCAGCTTCGACGAGGTCACTGCCTACAGGAGGGGAGAGAGAGACACACCACAGGGTACACAACGGTCCTCCAGCTACGTCTCTCAGAGATCACACGCAATATCTACTGATCCCCCCAACCAGTCAAGAAAATAAAAAAACAAAGAGAGGACATCTGTCCATTTTGGTCCATTTGAACATTCAACGTGTAGAATTTAGAAAGAATTGGCCGAATATTGTACAAGATTGAGAGACACAAAAAATCCCCAATGCTATGGAAAAAAGTACAAATATGGATGGATGGATCATTATATGATATTACATGTTGTCTTTAGTCATAAACTCCACAGTTTATAATTGTGTAATTTCCCCACAGGAACAAATTGGCAAACATGCTGAGTCATGAGTGTGGGGACATGTTTCGGTCTGACTGTGACTTCTTGTGTTTATCCAGAGCTAAAGTCCACGTTGGTACACATTTCAAAACAGGATGTTGTTCCATTGCTCTGTAACTCACGGACATCACGGCTCTCTGTGTTTGAAGTGGTGAGTTTTTAGTCTGTCTGACTGATGGTCAACACTGGGACACCCACGACCCGGTCTCTGCTCAGGAGAAGTATTTCCTGTCATCTTCTCTCATGAGAGTGGACTGGGAAAGCCCGTGAGAGCGGTGGACCTGCTCTCCTCCACTCACTTGGTTTTCAGTAGGGTTGGACTGATACCAATTTTTCATGTCTGATACCGATACAACAACCTTGAGTATCTGCCGCTGCCAATCCGATACCATGTTTTTCCCTCTCCTAGTCATCAAAGTCAATATTACATTTGGATGGATGCACTTTTTAAAAATCGTGCTCAGACTGTGAAACAAACGTTCTGCTCTCTTACAGGCAGAAACAAACAACGTGACTCAAGTTACGCAAAATCGCCGCTGCTTTTCATTTTAAACTTCTTCTTTTGCTTTTTTTTTTTCTTGCTGAAGTTTAAAATAACTCAGTCAGACTGTGGAGAACATGGCCGACAAGTTTGAATAAAAAGTTTGAATACAAATATGACATCAGGACACGTGGACACGTGGACACGTGGACAGAGGTGCTGCTGTGTGCAAAACACCCAAAGCAACAATAAAGTGTTGGGCGGACCCCTAATGTGTCATATGAACGGATGGATTTAAAGTCATATGGCAGCTATCAGTTCTTCTTCACATTGTCCAGTATTGTGGAATTAGAGTTACTTTAAGGCATTCATATCATTTTTAGTGGGTGTGTGTGTGTTTTGTTTCACAGTCTCTGTGTTTTTTGCATGCTGATAACAGTAGCGGTTGAAATCTTTGACTACCACAATGAGAATGAGTCCTTCGAGACATTAAAAATGCCGTGAAACTGAGAGGATTCACTCGTCACTGAATCCCCGTCGAATGTGTCTGGAGAGGAGAGCCGCGTGCTCCGAGTGCTCACCTGTGATGGTGATGACCGAGGCCTTGACGAACACAGAGCTGCCCAACAAAGACCTCATGTTGGGGTAAGCGCTCCTCAGTTCATCCATGCTCAGAGTGACAACTCCATTGTTCAGCTGCAGGAGAAGACGAAAGACTCCTAAGTATCCAGCGTGCTGGTCAACGGTCAGGGGAGGAGGACCTCTGGGGTACTCTGACTTACATTTGACACCTGTTTCACGGTCGGTAACCTCCTCATGTCATTGTTGGTCTTCACTCCAAACACCACGTACGCCATGCCCTGCACCGGCTCCCCATAAAGGTATCTGAAACACAGTTACACGCTACATTTAACCCTCTGAAGCCCAGCTGTCCTGACGTGTGACTTTTTAGTAACATAAGTGAAGCTAATTTTACAACAAACGTCTCATTGTAAACTCTGCTGTCTTCCTCGGGTCCCTTTACAGCTGGCAGCAGCTGATGCCTCGTTCAAATTACCACAACGCAAAAATGAAAAAAAAAAGGGCGACAGGAAATGGGTAAGTTTGCCCCATGGTGACGCTACTGAGGCTCATGTGATGAGACGGTGAACGACTCCAGAGAAAAGACAAAGACTCCTTATGCTGCTGGTCTGACCTTGCTGAAACCTCCACCTCCAGTCTGTCGTCAGTCAGTCTGAGGAAGGACTTCCTGGGTGTCAAGGTAACATTGAAGGCAGGGAGCACTGAAACGAGACACAAACTAAAAATCAACATGCAGAAAATGAGCTGTTGTGACAGTTACACCAGCTGAGGAGACCAACAATACAAACGGGGTTCAATCACCATGGTTGGAAAAGACACACATATCAGGATGCATTCTGGGGAAAATCAATAATAAATCTAGAATAAATAGGAATTCAATAGAAATGAACGGTTAATTTGATGTATTTTATCATCTTTAAGTCCAACATTCTCTGGACATTAGGACATTTTTGTGCTTTGGCTCATTAAATTAATCCATAATCTAAATATCCCCACACCTAAAGGGTTAAACACCTGTGTTGGTGTTGCCTTCGGTCTCCCATGACTGTGAGAGTGTGTAATGTGTGTGTGCTGAATTTAGTGCGTGTGATTGTGACTTGGCGTGTGTATAAATAAGGCGTCATGTCACATATAAGACGTTAGGTCGTGGTGGCAGACTGATATTGATTCTGTGTATCCGAGTACATTTAAATGCTGTGATTACTCCCAAATGAAACTTCTGACGTGTTTATCTGCATACGGCCTTCATCACACGGTCTCCTGGTCTTCACCTACCGTATTTCTTCACCTCAAAGTGAGTGCTGAACGTGTTCTGCTGCCAGTGGTCAAACTTTGCACGCACCGTCCACCTTCCTTCACTGCCAGAGACAGAGAGTCACATCAGCCATCGCACGTCAAACACACAAAACACTTCAGTCTAGTAAACACACACACATATACTCTATATACAGTATATATAAGTTTACTAGTTTATATTCTGGACAGACAGACAGACACACAGACAGACAGATAGACAGACAGGCACACAGACAGACAGATAGAGAGACAGACAGAGAGACACACAGACAGAGAGATAGACAGAGAGACACAGACAGACAGACAGACAGATAGATAGACAGACAGACAGATAGAGAGAGAGAGACAGAGAGACAGATAGACAGACACACAGACAGACAGACAGACAGACAGACAGACAGACAGATAGATAGATAGATAGATAGATAGATAGATAGATCGATAGACAGATCCTAATCCTATAAAGAGGGATAACGTCACACACTTTCACTTTGGGAGGCCTC
>OMNV01021120.1:6528-21774 GCA_900303265.1 Brotula barbata | reverse complement strand
CCCCCCCCCCAACGCAGGCCCCAGTCCCGCCCACCAGCAGCCCAGGAGGAGGACGAGGATGAAGAGAGGAACATTACAAGCACTGCGTCCTCAGAGAGCCACAGTTTGGGGGTGGAGGCCAGTGTGGATTCCGCTTCACACCAACAGCAAGTGCCCTCTGCTGGGGAGGAGGGCGACGAGGGTTCCTGTGAGCTGTCGGACGAGGTGAGCCGGGACAGCACCATGGGTTCGGACTCGGACACCTTCTCCTCACCCTTCTGTCTGTCCCCCGTCAGCGAGGCTCTCTGTGAGAGCAGCAGCTCCGTCTTCCTGGACAATGAGAGCAGGTCAGCAAGAATGCCTAGCATGTATTTCTTTGTGTGTGTATTCTTTGTTACAATTACAATTCGCATTAAGCAGATGCTTTTATCCAAAGTGACGTACACACGAGAAGTACATCAACACAAGGAAGGACTGTTGTGTCAGTCCGTCTTCAGGTTTTTATAGACGAAGAGAAAGCTGTGTAAAATATGGAAAAATGACCTCTAGCGCATCAACGTCGCTGTATTGTGCTAAGAACTGCAAACATGAATGGGATAAATGCAGGAAGGGGAAAAAATAGGATTCAGATGTACAGAGAATCCTCCATGATGTCATCAAAGCCAGATTTTGTACAGCTTTAAAACTCGTGAAAAATTTGTGGCACGCCCATTGAAATTGTTTGATTTGTATAACAAACAGTTATATATAACTATATATATGCATTGATTTAGCAGTCATGGTGTGAACTTGTGTCAGTCTTGTTATTCCTACAGATTACATTCGCGTTCAAACTTTACTTAAGTATACAACAAACGTTTTCACTGAGTACGACCGGCTATTTAGTTTCATAATCCGTCAAAAGGTGTCTTTCAGTAACCCTGAGTCACCACAAGGTGGAGCCAAAAAGAAAAGAATTGACTTGGCATTTTCAGCGCGAGGCCGCATGGTGGCTAACGACACAAGCTGTAAGATAAAGGGAGTGGAAGGCAAGTAGATGATTTGAGGAGGGAGCAATAAAACCTTATCAGCTCACTCTGATAAGATGTGTCCTCCTCCTTAAGAATACTCTCAGTATAAGAATGTTTTATACGCTGACATATGGTTCAGTCCCAAAGTCCTCATCCTGCTAGATCTGTTGAACCCACAACCTTAGAGCCATCTGGACAGCGATTGTGTTGCTCCTCACATTCAGAGCTTTATGATTCCCTCCGCAGTCATTTCCACGCACAGCTATTTGGCCTGATGTGTTGCCCAGAAATGTGTGAGCCTGTGTCACTGGGTGTCAGCGACAGAGAGCGAGTCAGTGTGTGTTTAAGCCGTTTAACCACTCACAGACCCCAGCCTGCTGTAAGTGCAGTCAGTGTGTGACTTGGCAGCTATCTCTCTTTCACAACTTCTAACCTTTACTCTGTCCCTCTCTTTCTCTTCTCCTCTTCTCCCCGACGCCTCGCTCGCTCTCAGTCTCTTACTTCAGCATCCTGGCACTTGTTCCCGTTCTTTGCGTTCTTCTCCTCTGCGTGTTTTCCCCCCTGCTTTTCTCAGGAAGACGAGAAAAACGAGTCTCTGTCCCTTCCTTCCACCCTTTTATTTTCTACATTCTCATCTTCTGTTCTGGGTCATTCTGTCGGTTTTTCTCAATATTGTTTCTTTTCGGCATTCCCCACCTCTCGGATATCTCACCCCCCTCCCTTCCTAAAGTCTGTGTGAAGCCCTTTGATTCCCAGTGCTCCCGGGGTTGTTGTGCTGGGCTGAATGTCAGCTCTCCGGATTAGAGCACTGAAGAGAGCGGAGCAGCAGCCAAAACCCTGGAACCCACTCAGACTCTCTTTTCTCTCTCTCTCTTGCTTTAATTGACACTGTTAAGGGGCCAGGAACTGGAAACATGTCACTTGGAATCATTCAAAGAGAAAGAACTTTGTATGGGAGAGTGAGGGCGGATGAAAGGGTTGCGATGAAGAGACTAAAAGAGAGAAATGTACAGCATTTTTTAACAACATTCTTTAAATTTAACAGTGTTTTGCTGAACCCCGGTCACCTTCGATTGTTCCCCCTTTTTACAACTTTAAGCACCATAACTCACATGTGATTTCTGTTTTCAAAAGCTGATTTTATACATGAGAAGGAACAGAAGCAAGATTCATCCCAATAAACACAATATAAAAAATGCTTTTTATTATGCATTTAAATATTCTTTCTTCTTCAGTACTTCATTGACCACATAGCCTGCAGAACACTCACACCTCCTCAATTTCTGTTCTCTCTGGGGATTCAGCATTGGCCTGGGAGTCCCTGGAGGCCCGTAGGCCTTAGTCCTGGTTCTCAGGGTGACCGGATAGAACTCTCCAGAGGGTCTTACGCTGAGAGAGGTGTTACAAACTTCCCCCGGGGAAGTTTGATCTCAATGAGACCTGTAGGGACAGCAGCCTTATTCCATCAAAACAGCTTGTTTACATAATGTGCTTTTAGTGATTCGAGCGAACCCCTTTTGACGAGGTCCAAAGTTGTAATTCGCTCCTGTAGATTCCATCTGAATGCAGCAGAGTGAACGATCCACGGTTGAAGCCAAAATCCGTTTGCTTTCTCACCTCTTTTGACATGGTTTATTCATTTTTATTTCACCGCAGAAAAATGTGCTAAATTGTTTCAGCACATGTCAGTTAAAGATGTGGGAATAATGAAGGAAAGAGTGTTTTAAATAGACTCCAAGGCCTGGTTAACACTCCAGCCACGACAGCCATTTAAGGCACTGCAAAAGTGAGTACAGTAGTCCTTTAAGAAATGTTGTCCTCCGTAATTCTGACTGTTTATCTTCCTCACCGGAGCTTTCTTTGCCGCTCTCCCAGTCTTCTAGTATTCCACAATCTGGTTTGTGGTCTGATACATGAGACAGAGAGCAGTAAATCACCAGATAGCAGAGGAAATGGTACAGCTTGGATTGATCAGCTTGGTTATTTCCCCATCTGCTAACAGGGAAATGATTAGCGAGACATGATTTATTCAGGGTGTAATAAATCAAACCTGGCCTCCCTCCTTCTCTCATAGTACTGATATGCCAGTCGTGTTTGCCTGTGAAATTGTTGTAAATAGATAAATAATAAACACCTCTCTGGGTGAAAGGATGAATAGAAATGGATTAATTAATGTCACAAATCGAATGTGCACACTGAAAAGAAACGCGTAATTCTCCACTGTGGGGTTGAATGACTTCTGATTCTGTTTTTGGTTTTTTTTTAAGGCAAGTTCATTTAAAGTCCATTTCTTAAATGTCAGCGACTCTAACGCATTTCTGTGTTGGTCTGTTTCTCAGCATCAGCTTGTCGAGAGACATGTTTGGGAGTGCATTATGGTCATTAGCTATGGTCCATTCTCTCTCTCTCTCTCACTGTCTGCGCGTGTATGTGTGTGTGTGTGTGAGAGAGAATATACCATCCAGTGATTAAGCAGAGAACGTATGGTATGTGTGTTTGCTGCGGTGCATGGTGCAGTATTTGTGGTGGCCATACACACATTCAAATTTGAACTGTTTTCTGCATTATTTGGTGTGTGTGTGTCTGTGTGTGTGTGGTGAATTCTACTCCCACAGTAGAATCCTAGGCTCAGGTTTCAGTGCCGGGAAGATGCAGGCCATGGGGGAATGACAGGGGAAATTGGACAACAGACTGTTTGATTTGTGTGTGTACAGAGTTCCCGATGTCTAGTGTGTGTGTATGTGTCTGTGTGTGTGTGTGCGAACGTCTTTCCTCACAGCCTCCATGCATTCCTCCCATTCCCGGCCTATATTGGTGGAACCATATTGAAATGGAAAACAACATGGCAGAATGGAGCTTGGGCTCAGCCCATGTAACTGCACAATTTTCACACTGCTGGCCACTGACGATATGAGAATTATTATGAATGTACCGAATAAAAAAAAAAAATGGCTCCATTAGGCACAAGGAAGGATAGATTTTGGTTTGAGCTAACCACCGTATAAAAATTCCAATACTGTAGAATTCACTGATTCCATGACTCACTTTCCTATTTCCTGTTGCATATTCAAGCTTAGGAGACCTCAAATTCAGATTCCTGCTCACTTAATTTTCTTCCTCCTTTTCTTCTATGCATCTTGATCTTTTCAATTATTATTCACCTCATTTCAAAAATTCCTCTCCTTAAATTTTTCCCCCCCAGAGAGCTGTACGAGGAATCCATGGCCCACTCGGCAAGCTCTGCATCCAGCCTGGACAGCCACGCCCCCTCTGATAGCAACAGCCAATCGCAGGCCGTGCGGTGGGAGGAGCAGCAGAAAGTGCTGGCCCTGGAGCAGCTGTGTGGCGTTTTCAGGGTGGATCTGGGTCACATGAGGTCGCTGAGACTCTTCTTCAGGTCAGCCAGGAGTGTCAGCGGTCACGTAGAGGTCTTGGGTTGTCACTTTGTCCTGCTACAGTGTGACCGCCCATGACAGTGTTGGTTTGGTTTGTGGTCTGTTTGTGATATGTTTGGAAATAATGGATGTCCTTCGTCAGCATCATTTTGTTAACGTTACCGCATTTCATGGCGGTTTTGCAGTGATGAGGCTTGTACCAGTGGCCAGTTGGTGATAGCCAGCAGAGAGAGCCAGTATAAGATCCTCCACTTCCATCACGCTGGCCTGGATAAGCTGGCTGAGGTCTTCCAACAGTGGAAGTGCTGCAGGGAAACGCAGCTTAAAGATCAGGTCAGGTTACAAGCCAAAGTCTCGCTTGGCATCCGACGTTACGCTGAAAGGATAAATGCTTCCCCCTCGTTGTGTTGTCTCTCCTTTGCTTATTTTTACTCAGTGGCCTCTTTTGGAATAGCTGTTGTTTGTTTCTTCATTTTGGCCTTTGGCTTCTTCCCTCTATTTGTAGAATTTTTCTCTGCCCCCTCTGTCCCTCTGAATCACCCTTTTTCTGTCATCTTTCGTTCCAACAGGTCTCAGATGAGAAATCCTGCATGCAGTTTTCCATCCAGAGGCCCACCCTGCCCTCCACCGAGACGCACCCAGAGGAGAAGCTTTACCGGCGGCTGGATGTCACCACCTGGCTACGTCACCTCAACCACAACGGACAGGTGGAGGAAGAGTATAAGCTACGCAAGGTAGTGTTCTGTGTCTGGGTGACTTTACAATCCTGTATCTTAGGAAAAAAGGAAAACTAAAGGGTTTGACAACAAAGATTTGATGTGATGTCCACTGAAAAAAAAGGCTCCTCAGCCTCACCCATTTCTCCGCACAAACTGCGTACAAGCCGCAGAGTTTTTCATACCGAAAGGTATTGACAGTCAACCTCCAAGTGTGTACGTTTCAGTCTTAATCAGCACCCCTGCACTGCTGTAAATAATGAGATGCGGGGTCTGGCCAAAGTGCCGCTGTGACTCATCTAAGTACTCTGGATTTGACTTGACTCAGGTTAAGGTTTACCATGATACTGAAATGACTGTGTGACAGTTAGAAGTTTCCTCAGTAAACACGCTGATGCCGCAGCAGCGCTGCTTTGTCCGGAAGCGTTTCGGTGTGCGTCATTCGTTATCTCGTCATGCTATTGAAGAGTAGACACTGTTATCTAGTGTGATCAAGTCGTAGTTGCACCTACACCGCAGTCTGCATGTCTTTTACTCATATGACATCAGCCATCAATATCTGAAGTGTGTGCCTCCATGCGTGCGCGGTTTGTTCCTCTTTTGCAGGCCATCTTCTTCGGTGGTATAGACCCCTCCATCCGTGGAGAGGTGTGGCCCTTCCTCCTGCACTACTACAGCTATGACTCTGCCTCCCACGAGAGGGAGGACTGGAGACTCCAAAAACGCACCCACTATCATGACATCCAGCAGAGACGGTGAGGAGAAGCTGCCTGTTGGGCTCACCACGTGACAAGATCTACGCTGGCTGCAGAAACCTGAACTGCACCCAAAACATTTTGCTATCCTGAGGTGCCATTGCAGTGTAGGCTGATATGGTGGTATTTTGGCAAAAACACACTGCTGCCGCGCTGGCTGCCAAATGCTCAAACAGTGAACCGTACGCAAGTCTGTTGTGGCCTCTCATCGCAGGCACCGAGCAATCAATATACACAATCAGAGAAGTGTTAAGGGGAGGTTCCGGGTGTGAAATAAAAGGTCTCCAGAGAAAAAACATGTCAGCGCTTATCAGATCATACTCTCTCATCTCCCGGAAAAAAAAAAACCACTGGCCCGCTACGATCGCACAAACACACGTGCGTGTCTCTGAGTCTGCCCCAACTACAGGTGAAGCGCGTGCACATATTTCCTCACATAGTGCCTCTGTGTCTGTAATGAATATGATAATTGGACTGGTTTTCATCTCTGTGACCTACTAACATTTTGAGTACATCAGAGGGCCTTCTCAAAGTCAGATAATTAGGGCCTCGGGTCGGACTGTAATGTGAATTCCTTTAAAAACCTTTTGACTGGAGCAGCCTCCAGGGCCACTGGTTGATCATTAGGGTAGGAAGGATACATCTCTACTCACAATTTCCTAACCTGATTATGTGTGGGATCAATAAAGTTTATCTTATCTTATCTTATTGTAGAGGTCCAGAAGAAGTGAACTATGGGCAAAAATGAGCACAAACAGAGGGTGGGATGTAAAGCTGTCGCTGTGTGTTTGGGTTTGTGGGACTAAAATGGCGTTACACTTTATTTTTGTAGCAAAGTAAATAGTATTCAAATATGCTCTATTTGTATTTTGCAGAAGTGAGAAGGACACATGTTTTCAGTTCTCTCTGTGTTTGTTTACTGCACATTGTCCCACTTCTGCACTGAATTATTCAGAAATTAGAAATCCATCCATCCCTTTCAAAACACAGCACAGAACCGCTGGCTTTTAAGTTTCTAAGAAATATCATAATGTTAGTCCACAGCACAGATGAAAAAGTAAACACACATTTTGACTTCACCAAACTACCCTCAGAAATCTGTGAAGTGAGGATGACGCACTTAACCACAAACATTAGAAACAGACACACACACACGGCTCGCCGGGATCCAAAAACACAAACACTAAACAGTTGCGTGGCGTTGCATCAGGTGTGCTCTTGTTATTCCTGGTGGGGCCACATGGAAAACAAACAGTGTTAATTAAATCCCCTCTGCTTGTTAGGGCTCAGACTGCACTGCTAATATAGTCACTAACATTAAGAGGGATAGATGGAGTTTTTATGTTTCTGGTATTATTCTCAGTGGATCGCTTGGTGCCGAGTTGCCCCTTCAGTCCACTTCCTTGCCCACCCCCACATTTTTACTTCATTTGCAGCTAACCATTAAAGTTTTACACCAGAGTAACATCTCAGGTAAATATTATTTGTAAAGGCTTTATTTTTCTCCCCTAATTACCTGGTATTTCCCGAGAGACGGAGCAGTAAAACCTTTCTTAAATTTGTATCATGTTAACTGTGCAAGTTTGCCACAGTGTTCACCCTTTGGCGTCTGTGCGTAACTTCTCCTTCTCCGCCTGGCGTGTGCGTCTTTCTTCAGATTGTCCATGAGCCCGGAGGAGCACAGTGAGTTCTGGAGGAAGGTCCAGTTCACCGTGGATAAGGACGTGGTGCGAACGGACCGCAGCAACCACTTTTTCAGAGGAGAGAATAACCCCAACGTGGAGATCATGAGGTCCGAATACCACTTGTCATTTCCAATAATTCTCCTTCGTTATGTCTTCTTCTTCCTCCTTCCTCCTCTATCACCTTCTCAATCGTTCCTGTCCCACAGCCCAGTGCACAGGAGTATCTGTTCATTTCATATTCTGAACCCTGAGGGAGCAGCAAATGAGTTTCATGCTTTATTGACTCTGACTAAGCCGTTTGAGCACTTTTGATGCATACTCAGGGCTAATGGCTTTCTAAACGAGGAGCGAGAGGATTTAAATAGCATATTAGTTTAGTGACTCTCATCAAGGCTCTTGGTATTTGCCAAGGTATTATGTCTGGGTGGGGGCGATACCAGCACTTTACATGTGCAGGGGCAGAGCCTTTTATCAGTTTGCCAGGCGTCTCACATCTGTTGTTCTGATATGCATTCCATACTTTCCTCTGGGTTGTTTCCTCAAATAAGCTGCAAAATTAGGCAAAATTGGTGGATTTTTCTTCCCAGCTTTTTTCACATTTAATGTTGCACTAATTAGTACAACATTGTGTCAGTACATACTCCAAAATAAAGTAAAAAAAAAAAAAGAAAAAACATGAATTAGCTTATTGGTGATCCGATTTGTTGTCATAGCAACCGCTAAAGTACAGCATAATGGAACATATTGTGCCATTTCGAGTGCTGGGATGGAATGAAATTTACAGCGGCTCGGCCGGGCTGCGTTAGGCTGTGTAAGGGACTTTCAATGAAGCATTAACGAGAAAATCAAATCAAATCAAATCCCATCGCTTCTTTTCTGCTGTGACATTATAACAGTTGTTCTTGCCATAGGCGGATTCTGCTTAACTATGCAGTGTTTAATCCTGACATGGGCTACTGCCAGGGCATGTCTGACCTGGTGGCCCCGTTGCTCACTGAGATCCAGGATGAAAGCGACACCTTCTGGTGCTTTGTTGGCCTCATGGAGAACACAATCTTCATCAGCTCACCACGTGACGAAGACATGGAGAGGCAGCTGGTGAGGACACAGCGTGTGTATGCTGTATGAGAGTTAAGGGACTTAGAGGAGCATATAAATAGGAAGTGCTTTAGTATGTGTTTTTTAGGAAAGCGCACATATATGTCGAGGATCGTATGTATTGTATGTTTTTTTTTTTTTTCCTGTAGATGTATCTAAGGGAACTGCTGCGTCTGATGCTGCCGCGCTTCCACCAGCACCTGACCAGGCTGGGGGAGGACGGCCTGCAGCTGCTCTTCTGCCACCGCTGGATACTGCTGTGTTTCAAACGAGAGTTCCCCGACACCGAGGCTCTGCGCATGTGGGAGGCTTGCTGGGCTCATTACCAGGTCAGGGCAAAGTCCAACCGGCTTTTATGCATAACAATTTAGCAAAAAAAAATAGTCTGCAGGTATGTCATTATTCATGGATGTACACGCACAAAATTCCAAAACACTGTACGTATTCATCTGTATTTATTTTTCAATGAAAAGAAAGCAGCAAATGCAATTTTAATGATTTTTTACACTACTGTGAGACAGATTTTGAAACCTCCCCTTCCTCAGTAGAGTAAACATCGTTCTCAGAGCTCTACACCACTTGTTCAAACTCTGTTCAGGCCATGGGATGCAGTCTTTCAGAGCTCGTGGATGTGGGAATTGCAACGTGTATGTGTGTGTAGCAGGCTCCATTGGTGTCCTTGCAGTTTTTTACTCGACCACAGAACGTGTCCTCTCTCTTTGTAGACGGATTACTTCCACCTGTTCCTGTGTGTGGCCATCATTGTTCTCTACGGGGAGGATGTGACAGAGCAGCAGCTGGCCACCGACCAGATGCTGCTACACTTCAGCAACCTATCCATGCACATGAATGGAGAACTGGTACTACGCAAGGTGAATAAGCACTGACTGCAGTGAGGGTAACACAGTCAATACTGTCAGGTTGTGATGTACACATAATGTGGACCCGAACTAAACGGGCATCTGTGGGGTTTGATTGTGCTCATCAGGACACATAAAAGACCTCAGGATGGCATTTTATCCACACCTATAGTGCTGGCATCAGCGAACTTTGCGCGATGCTGCAAGAAAGCATTTTTGATGAACCTAACCACGGAGGCTTTGAGATGCTAAATGGGATGTTGCTATGTCATGCAGAGGATTTATGATTTATGACCCCACGCCCGTGTCTGCTTCCTCATGTTTATGGATGCTGTGTCAGTGCTGCCGCAGCCACAGGCAGTGCAGCCTGGCTCTGTGTTAGCATGCAGCCCCTGTAACTCCTTTTGTTGTTGCAGTACATTGTTGTGTGAGCAGAGGGCTGGTGTTATCTCCAACTGTGCAACATTATCGTTGACCTTGGCTTTGTATATGAGTACTGCCACCACAGTAGTTATTGATTTCTTCCCTTTTTTTTTCTCTATATTTGATATTTGGAGATCGCTGTTTTGCATTCATATCTCACATTTTCCATTTGTCTCTTGTTAATGTCATACTCCTCCTCTCCATCGTGTTTAATTATGCTGCGTTCGAGTGCTCTGTGGAAGGAGATATTTATCAAATGGTAAACAGGTAGACACGACTTCAGAGTGATTGAGCGCTTCTTGGAAGAAAAGTTAAAATGTGAAAGTGCATAGGATCATAATACAGTTTTTGCTCTTTCAAGTAAAGAAATATAAATAATTGTTTCAGGCATTCTCTGTTCTGCAAGAACAAGAATAGAAACACATCAAGTTGGTTATAGAGATCAATTTACCATTTATTGGTGTGAACGCCATTTTCTTCAAGTCCAAGACTGCTTAAGACACAGTTATACTTGAGTAAAAATAGATATCTCATTTAAAAATGACTTAATTAGAATTAAAATTGAGCCAAAAGCTGTGTAGGAATCAAAAGTGTTTTTGTATAACTGTACTTAATTATTAATGGTAAAACTAAAAATATAGTGGTTCCTCTCAGTTTCATTCCCACCTTGTGCTGGTGTTCAGTTTAACTAGATTGTAATCCAGTCCAACCCTCCACATGTCTTTAAAGATAAATATGGAGCAGCTCTTCACTTTTAATTTAAACTTTGGTGGAAACATTCAATGAGTTGGATTATCCAGAGTCCTCTATGTAGAGTCCGGAGTCCTCTACGTAGAGTCCGGAGTCCTCTGCGTAGAGTCCGGAGTCGTCTATGTAGAGTCCTGAGTCCTCTATGTAGAGTTCAGAGTCCTCTTATGTATAGTCCAGAGTCCTCTACGTAGAGTCCAGAGTCATCTACGTAGAGTCCCGTGTCGTCTTCGTAGAGTCCAGAGTCCTCAATGTAGAGTCCGGAGTCCTCTACGTAGAGTCCAGAGTCGTCTACGCAGAGTCCCGAGTCGTCTATGTAGAGTCCAGAGTCCTCTATGTAGAGTTCAGAGTCCTCTATGTATAGTCCAGAGTCCTCTACGTAGAGTTCAGAGTCCTCTACGTAGAGTCCAGAGTCCTCTTATGTATAGTCCGGAGTCCTCTACGTAGAGTCCAGAGTCATCTACGTAGAGTCCAGAGTCCTCAATGTAGAGTCCAGAGTCGTCTACGTAGAGTCCCGAGTCATCTACGTAGAGTTCAGAGTCCTCTATGTAGAGTTCAGAATCCTCTACGTATAGTCCAGAGTCCTCTATGTAGAGTTCAGAGTCCTTTACGTATAGTCCAGAGTCCTCTACGTAGAGTCCAGAGTCCTCTTATGTATAGTCCAGAGTCCTCTACGTAGAGTCCAGAGTCCTCTATGTAGAATTCTGTTCTGTTACTTCGTAATTATTTACAGTCAGTCTAACACAAACAGGAAGAGCTCAAACCAAACCAAAAAAACTCAACTCAGAGTACAGATGTTGGGATGTTTACCAACCTCACTTTACAAATTCTGTCTTATGTCTCCCAGTCCGCATATTGCAAACATTGCCTATTTTGGAATTCATTTTGTAACGAGTAACAAGCCTGTTTCAGCAAAAGTAGTGAAGTAAAAGTATGATTTCTCTTCAGATGTGTAGTTAAATCAAAGTAATTATTAACTATATACATATATACTCTATATCTACACAGTAGGGTGCAAAAGTCCTGGTCCCCCTATCAAACCTGGTGTTTGTTGTTTTTTTTCCCAGCAGTCATTCTGACAGTAAATTGTGATGAAAGTAGGACAAATCCAGATGTTATCAATGACATTAATTAGGGCTCCATTCCATTTAGGTTGAAGAGAGCCTGGTTCAAAGGGAGGTCCCACTAAATCCTGGACCCTTTAGCCTGTAGAAGCTGTTCTTTTCTGATTTTTAATACTGCACACACATTTCCTGTATTTTCTGTTTGGATTCTAATAAAGAGATAGATAACATTGATAAAACAACAAATCTAATAGGGGACTAAGACCTTTGCACAGCACTGAACGTCTGATACATCTCCTGACCTGTTATGCGTACTACAGCATTTTGAGCCATTTTTGCAGCTCCAAGTGTACGAGGATCATTTTAACAACGTTGTTGTGTGAACGCAAACTCAAAGGACAAACTAAGAATTGCCTCTTTTGTTCGAGTGGAATGGCTATCGAGCCCGTCAACGTGTGAGTGTTTGGGAGATAGGAGCAAGATCTGTGAGTAAGTGCAAACGCTCTCAGACACTGAAGAGTATATATCCAAAAACGAACAGTAAATACTGTTGTGAATATATACAAAGCTAATTATGAAAGTCAAGTAATTAATTCAATTTAACTTGCTGTATTAATGCTTAAGTTTAAATTAGTGTAACCTCTATTTTCACAGTTATCCCCCAGAGAGGAACTCTGTTTAATACTCTAACTGATTCAATACTGCATATTTTGTCCAAGTACCCTCACACGAGTAATGCATCGTGGGAAATGTTTTATAAGAGAATGACAGTCCCTATCTCTTTAGATTCCAGAGAGCGCCCGGTACCTCACAGAACAGAGCAGTATTTCCACACCGACATGCAGAAATCAACGTAATAGATTCTTACCTTGAAATAAAAAATTTCTTGTGCTGCAGCAATTAAAAAGTTTAACCATGAACAGATCAACTGTAAAGAGGTGTTATTAGGAATAAGTGTATATATTCCAGGAGTCCTCAAATACTCCAAAACCAAGAGGTGTTATCCTGAATCACATTCAAGTAGTGCAGTGGTGAAAGTAGTGCAAAGAGCAGTGGAGCTCCTGAACTTTAAGTCTTGGATGGATGGATTTTTTAACCGGGACCTTCAGACAAAATCGGGACATATTTCGGTTGTTCAAGAGAATCATCGATCCACAGGGAGTTGGGACAATCCCAGCTAAACCTGGACGTGCGGTCACCCTGCCTTTAATAAAACATGCATATAAAAACTATTTTTATGTACATTTTCAGATATTGTGACTTTCTACTTCATTGGAAATCAGATCAAATTGCTGTTCTACTTTGATTACAAAGAACAGGTCAACTCTGAGAGGTTACGTTCAAAGTTTGCAATGATTCCAACCTGAGGAACAAACTCACCCTGGGGTCAAATATTCAGACGCACAGATAGATACAAGAAGATGTCTCGGTAACAAACCAGACCAGAATCCAGAGTGGGCGTTGATTTTTATTATTTATTCGCTCTGACTCATTGGTTTCTCCTTTGTCTCCCTTCCCATCATATTTTTAGGACAAGCTGAAACATTCTTTAATACCCAAGGCTTTCCAAAATGCTTTAGATATGAAACGGAGAAAGGCTGTGCATACCCCGGGAGTCACGCTGCTCTCTATGGGTAAGGAGCGTGACCTCTGACCTCGGAATCCAGGCTCTGACACACACTCCTCACCTGTTCTCCTCCGTGTCTTCCTGCTCTCGGGTCCTAAACTGCTGAACACTCAGCTCATCATCAGGGTAAAACTATTTCACTGGGGTTCTCAGAAAGTCGTTGCAGTCATTTGTTGGCCACTTTGCTGCCACACGTGTCTATGTGCAGCTCCTCAAATTTTCATATAATCCATTCCATAAGTCCATTTTTCGCTCCAGATGTTTTTCAGACTAGCACAGAGATTTTATGAAACATAATATGACAGACAGACAGATAGATAGATAGATGGATGGATGGATGGATGGATAGATAGATAGATAGATAGATAGATGCTGTGCCCTCTGTCTGCCTGTTTGTCTCATTAGTGGCAGCAAACCAATCAAATGCTTTCGTTTCTTCTCATCAATTGATGAAATATGCAACGTATTTCAACGTAAATGGGAAATTAGAACGTCAACAATGATGTGTGTATTGACGCTATGCAATGTATGGCTTCATAAATAAAAGATCCTCCTCCTTTGCGTCATAGGAAAATAACAGAAGATCATTCCCTTACTAACCGTGCGTTACTTGGACGTCGCCTCTTCTCCTCCATAAATCCTAAAGCATGTTTACGTAGCCACAGCTTTAAATCACTCCTGGATACACAACGTACTTAAACAAAGCGTCTCCCTCGCAATCTTTAAATGACTGCTTTAAATTTCAAGGACCCTCAGCGGTGAGAAGCCGTGCGCCCGTCGCTCTCCATCGTTTAACGACTGTGTGTGACTGTGTAGGCTCAGTGGTGTCAGGTGGTGTATTTCCACGGCTGCCCTCAGGTCCTGTCTACAAACCGCTCGTGTGTGTTACTTCCCGTGCCGTATTGTCCACGTCACGAAACGTGCTCGCTCTTAAATCGCTCAATTCCCTTTTCAGATCTTAACTGGCTCGTTGTCAAGAATATGATTGATAGGAAAATCGAATTAATTAGACTCTTGGATTATTTCCAATCTAATAAGTTTGACAGTTTTCCCAAAGCTAAAGGAGTCTTTTTTTTTTTTCTTTTTTTTTTACTTTTTTTCTGATATGTTCTTAAGAAACAAAACAAAAAAAGAGGAGAGAATCACTGGTTTGAAGAAGAGACGGATGAAGTTGCTTCTGTCCTATAAATCAGCTGATATTGATTATGTGTTGATTGGTCACGGTGACGATGTTTGATGGAGCAAACACGAGCGATCAAACGTCTCATTTTAACTCAGAGAGCCGAAACTCATTCCTCCAAATGAACAGCACGCAGACGCGGTGACGTGGCGTACCTTTCCCGCGTCGGTGGATTCTGACATGACTGCACATGGTAATTTGTTTTGTTTGGGGCCCACGATGCACCGGGAGAGCGAGCTCGCCTTTGGGAGAACAATTTGTTTGCTTGTTAGCGTTAAGATTCTCTTTTATTTAGATGCACAAATCTGGCAGCGGCGTGAACTCCAAGTCGGAGCCTCTGGGAAGACGAGCGGAAGCCAAGTGAACCGCTTCCAACCAGCCACACACACACACACACACACACACACGCACACAAGCCAAAGACAAATATATAATTTGTTCGTTTGTGCAATTCTGCTGAGCGGAAATGATTTCACTCATAGGTGTGTGGTGTTTCCTGCTCCTCATCGCCGTGCGTCCTGACCCTCAAGTGACAGAACACATTTTCTGCATGAGGAGTGTGTTTGTGTGTTTTGCCTGGCAGTCAGAGAGCCTGTAATTGGCAGCACAAATGAATTCTGTGGCTCTTAAACTGTTATTCCTTTCAATCTGTGATGTCTCTGAGAAATCTACCCAAGCCCGGGTTTAGGCTGCCATAATTGCTGCCA
>OMNV01021114.1:0-10118 GCA_900303265.1 Brotula barbata | reverse complement strand
TATACTCATACCTACAGTATACTCATACATACAGTGTACTCATACATACACTATACTCATGCAAAATCTATACTCATACATACAGTATTCTCATACATACACTATACTCATACATACAGTATACTCATACCTACACTATACTCATACCTACAGTATAATCATACCTACAGTATACTCATACCTACACTATACTCATACATACAGTATACTCATACCTGCACTACACTCATACATACAGTGTACTCATTCATACTATATACTCATGCATACAGTATACTCATACGTACAGTACACTCATTCATACACTATACTCATACGTACACCACACTCATTCAGACACTATACTCATTCATACACTATACTCATACATACACTATACTCATGCATACACTATACTCATACATACACTATACTCAGTGGGCACCGGGAGGCAGAAAAACATTAACATTTATAAGACACAGCGTAACATTAGGAACCCATGGGAACCATCTTATCATCCAAAGGAATAAATTGAATGCTGTTTTGGTCTCCATGAAATGATTGTCAGATTTGTGAATTTCTTTACTAGTTTGTGTATCATTTTGTGTTAGTACCAAATGGCATTATCACAGTTTTTTTTTAAGAAAAGAGGACTGGAGATAGCATCTGAAGTTTACAGCTAATATGTTGATGAGTTCCTGTCATATTAGTATATGTCTTCTTTAAATTGGTGCCACCAAACCACCTTTAGCAAATGAAAAAGGAATTGAAGGGAAAACCTAAATAGTCTAGTTTCCTTCTTGCCCCTTTTTTGTGTTTGCCATACAAAGACACGGGAACATTTACCATCATTTCTTTTCTTTCCCTGCCAGGATGGTACAGTGTTGATTCATGCAAGTTTTATATCCACAAAGCAGAGTATCCATTGCTGTCAAGAGATAAATGTTTAATGTTTCACTGTTTGAGCAGAATTTTACCCTTGATGCCAAACTTAGCAGTGTGGAAAAAATCTCTGAAGAAGAAGAAGAAGAAGAACAAAGGTCTCTGTCAAGAGATAATTTAAAGAAATAAGGTAACAAAAGAATTTACCAAGAGTTTATCAACAACAGCAGCGCGTTCTTATTTAACGCCATGTGATAACAAATTATGTAAGAACTGATGACATAATCAGTAATGCTGCACAAAATAAACAAAAAAACAAAACAAAAAAAAACAATGAAATCTGCTGCTGGGATAAATATGGTAATTATTTATTACAATGGTGCTTTGTGTTTTTTATCAAACATGTCACCGATTAGACATCAGGCACCAAATACAAGAATAAGAATCAAATTGAAGAGTGGAATTCACACCATTTCTCCAAACTGGCAACACCTGACAAAGCCGTTTTGACCACAGCAGCAACACATAAATGATGGATGTAAGAATAAGGTCAAAATAAAACAAAAAGACACAATTAAAAGGCTTATCGTAAGAAATAAAAGTGAAAATTATACAGCAGCACTGTACCCTCAGCTGTCGTTCCTCAGTGAGATCCAATGCTGCAAACTGGTAAACATTGACGTTACTGAGAGTCGATTGTATTGATGTTCCAAACAGGTACATTTCTTCTGTAAAACTTTGACCATACAAACGGTTAACCTTTCAAACTGGCTGCTGACAGTCATTCAGGCCGTGTGAAAAGAGTGACTGACAGCAGAAACATCTCGCCAGTGGCCTGAATCTCTGCTCCTCTCAGCGTTTGTGTGGGCTGTTTTCATCAGCACACTTCACTGCATCAGCATTCAGCCAATTTATAATGGCAGGCTGTCGGACCACAAGGGTAATAACTCCAATAATGCCATATTCATCAATCAAGGTTTCTCTCTTTTCTGTCATTCTTGTACTGCACACCTAGTTTGGAGGAACATTTAAGATATACGACAGATAACATTGTGTCTTGGCAGCTTATTGTGGTCTGATAGCTCTTTAACAGAAAGTGATACCAGTGTACTAATAATGACTGTAACAGAAGCAAAATGAATGAACTTAAACTATGTAATAAAAAAATACAAGCGTGTATTTTCCGATCAACAGATAAAGCTCATCAAGACATTTCCAAACATATATGTTTAACTTATTATTAGTATTTGTGGATCACAGTGAACAGGCTACTCAGATCACTTCCTGGACCAGTGGGAAATCTCTTCCCTCTGCAGGGAAACCCCTCGTTCCTTTCTGCCAAGGTGAACGTTTGTGTTGCGTCGACATCTTTCTGCCCGCCCACTTGCTCCGACAATGAGGTTAACCGATTGGGTCTCCAAATCAAACAGAAAGGCTGCAGCCTTCAGACAACCGCCCCACCCAACTCATCTTCAAAACGGACTCATCAATGGATCCTCCTCCAATCCCCCAATGCCCTACCAACTCTGGACAAGGTCACTTTTCAAATCTTTTCCTGTATTCTCTGCTGACATTTTAGGCTCTTTGACTATTGATTGATTGTCTTCCATCTTTGTCATGTGTCTTCTGTTTTTTTTTAAACATCTTAAAATTCATATGGATTGTTTTCTGTAGGTTCTAAGGTTGCATTGTACATACACATTGACGGGATACAAATTTCCGTCCTAATAAAAGCTTAGTGTAGAAGATTTACCTCCAACACCAAGTCGTGCTGCTGTCGACGTGAGCTTCAAAATAATTCAGGATGTGAACACTTCAGTACAACCCAACCACCTGTTCTTCATATCAGACAGCATGGGGGGAGGGGTGGATAGGGGGGGAGAGAGAAAAATAAAAATAAGGGGAGAAACAACTTGGCAACACTCCTGTTGCTAGGACTACTGTTCCCGTGAGATACAGATCTACATGTGTGTGAGAGAAAGTGAGTGAGGGTGTGTCTCTTTCAGCGTTATTCTCTGTGCATTTGATTTGATGACATAGTCTATCACTTCAGTGGATTAATGTGTGAGCCCCCGTGCCCCCGGGGGCTGGTGGAGAGCCAGGTGTTGCTCTCTAACTCAACCTCTCCATCATGAGGGATGAGCAGATGAAATGCATTCAGAGAATAAAGCCCATTTTTGGAAACAATGGCGTTAAAGGTTGTCCCGGAGCCATTCGGGGAGACAAAACACAGATGACAGAGTCCCAGGGTGTTGACAGGTCTGCTCACGTTTGAGATGTAAGTGTGAAAAAGGGAGGGATCTGTTGGAAATGTACATCGCTGCATGAGTCTTTTCAGGAGCAGCTCGGTAACGAGCTTTTAGGCTTCGTGGGTCGTGCTGACATGCTTTGTGTAACCCGTCAACTTTCCACAAACAGACAGTGTGATGCACCTGTCCACCTCTGGCCTTTCCTTCATCCTGTTTTTTCAGCTCAGAAAAGGATGGATCGTATCATTTATATTTTCCATCATTTTCTATTGATTTACCCGCAAACACTTCAGCCTCAAGAAAATGAAACACTTATTTGTCCACAAACAAGTGATTTCAGGGATCTGTATTTCCTAAACGCATGGAGGCAGGCCTCCGCCTTCAGATTGTACATTATGGGAGCTTGAATGACGATTAGTGGCTGTGAGCTATTTTCAAAATGACTTCAAATTGCTAGATTGTACTTGGTTTTTCATGAAGTACAATGGGATATCGTATTAAAAAGTTTTCCTGTAAGGAGGATATAATGTAAAACCATCAACTATGACAGATGGTCAAAAAAAGCAGCTGCAACCCATTTTAATGCCTTTTAGTTGAGAATCTGTCCCACACATATTATGTCTAAGATTTAATTATGCCCACTCACACAGTGTGACACACAGAGGACTTTACTGCACCGTTTGTTCAGTAGCAGATAAAGTACCCCTACGTTGTACCTGAGTAAAAGTATAGATATGTCATGGTCCTTCCCACTCACATCGGCTTTTACCTGTAAAAGTTTATACTTCTGTGTTGTTGTCTTGTGAATAGTTCCCTTAGTTTTAAAGTATGGTGGAGGCATTAATCACAAGAAAATTTTCTGCATTACAAAAATTTGTGAGTAAATTTTACTGAACTGCTCTTAACAATGAAATGGTAACACAAAGCTAAGATTAAGGTTAGTTTAAGGATTTTTGTTCTAATCATAGCAACACTCATGGGAGGTCGTTTTTTATCAACAAAGAAGATAATTTGTTAAATCAGTGTCAAAAACATATATAGATACACACACACACACACACATATATACAGTAAATATATATTTATATATATATTTATAGATGTACACATATACAAACATAAATAATACATTCAATGAATCAGGGTATTAGATTTAATGGCACAAGTACCTTCTACAATTCACCCGGTTCACATTTTTCTTGATATAAAGGATTGAATAGGAGAGAAAAGACAGACATGTTCACTGTAGGAGCAGATCGGTACTGAAGAGGAATAGGACCAAGTAAAAAAAAGAAAGAATTCTGAGAAAAAGTCAGAATTCTGACTTTCGACTCAGAATTCTACGGGAAAAAACACCAATAATTCTCTTTTTTTGTTCAGAATTATTAAGTTTTTCTCATAATGCTTTAAAATGAATAAGTAAAAAAATCTCCTGTAGATTAGGGATGTGTTGTTATCTTAAAAATGTGTGAAAATAAGACATCTCTGTAGTGTAGTGTAGCCTTTTTGTGTAGGGTCATGTGATATCCCCATGAAACAGAGACATTGTCTCTTGTTGCTTGAGTTTTCTTCTTTCTCTGCCAAGTTGTGCTGACTGTCACAAAATTGAGCCCTGTGTCTGGCAGCCTTGTGGCGTTTTTCTGCCAGGGCGGACAGAGACCGATCAATTGTAATTACTCAGGAGCCTCTCAGAGAGCATGTGAGTAATAGTGATTTAAACAGCTGAGACGGCCGCACCACAACCTCAAGGAATCCCAGGAGCCTGGGACAGAGAATATAACACGACTCCCACTCACAGGCAGAGGGATTATGAAAACCTGGGTTATATAATTACCGCTGCCTCTCCAAAAACTCATTCTATACATAGGATGGTGTAAAACTGGGAGTGACGGGAGGAGAAGCAATCACAGGACAATTGTGTTGGAATGTCAGAAAATCTTGACTGATTATCCTGAGGATGAGGATGGTTAAGGGCAAAACTTTGGATCTCAGAGAATCTTTCAACATTCAGTCATTCATCAAATGTGGGTTCACCCTGAGGCGACGTGATAAAGGAGAGCAAAGGGTGTGTGAGGGAGAGATACGGAGGAGGAGACAGGAGAGCGAAGGACAGAGGGGACGCGCCAACTGGATGTTCAGATGGGGAAGAGCGGATGTTACATTTTGCCCACAGACACACAGACAGGCCGAGTGCTCGCCGGCTGCCGATTCTCTCTCCGTCCTCGTACCTTGATAAAAAAAAAACCAGCACCATCTGGAAGAACCAACGCAAGCTGGCCGCCAGTTGTTTGTGATTGAGGACGAAAAGACTAAAACACACTTACAATGTACTTTACACTGTAACAAGATCAGTTCAACAAAACACACAGGGGTGCAAGCCCAGCAGGCGTCTTCACATAAATATGACACCGTAGCCATTTTCTATTTAATAATAATGTCTCCCACTGTATTTCATAACAGTTTTTTATTCCTTTATGTTAATAGGGGACTTGTTGAACATATTTGTACATATTCAAGTTTGCTTGTAAATTCCATGCATACATTTTTTTTCTTACCAGTATGCAAATTTCATGAATCCTACAGATTTCATGAATTTGTTCTTACACACAGGAAAACATGAAATTGATAAACGAGGCCCATTATTTGTTGTATACACGGTTGGAAAATTTCCCTCGCAAAGATTTCTTGTCCTGTTTTAGGATATTGAAGCTACAACTTTAACTTTTTGAAAAAAAAAAAAAAAAAAGGTTTAATGTTATTTTTGCCGAACAAATTTATAAATAAATAACTAATCTTACCCGGAACATTTCTGATTGTTCTACAAATTCTTTCACACTCACTTCGCTTCAAAATGACAGGAGGCACCATTCATCAATATTGGAGCGTATTATTCTTACATTTTTGTGTACTAGAAGGCACACAAAGAAAATAATAAAAATCTGAAAGTCTGCTTCATGAAACATGCATACGTACACACACACACACACGATTTGTTTGTATCCTGGCAGACGTGCTGATGAATCCCATCTCATTTTAAACTGAGAGCAGCGTTGTCGTCGCCTGCTGATTAGCATAAGAAAACGCACCAAAAACTCCAAAAAGTGCATCGACTTCGACTGAAGAGTTCAGTCAGAGAATTGATGGAGCCCAGGAGACAAATGGATGGATGCCTCACAAACACTGCAAGAAGACGAAAAAATATTTTCCCACAAGAATTCCCAGGTAATAGAACCAGGTAAAAAGATATAGAAAATAGACAAACAGAGGACAGATTTTTATTTTACCTGTAACAGCACATGTGATGAAGTAAAAAGCTGATAATATGCAAACTAGAAGAAAAAAAAAAAAAAAAAAAAAAGAGTTGCCAAGCCTCCCCCAGGACAAAACCAAAGCTAGCGGTCCAAAGAGCAGCCATCGTATAAACCAACCCTTGCTGTCGTTTTTTTATTAGTTATGTTGTTTCCAGTCAGGAGGTTTTTACAGTCCTGGATTTAAGAGTTGACAAGCTCTAAATGTGCCGCAACAGCAAAATATGGTGAAAATAAGTGAAGCATCATTGTGTTTCACTGTCATCAGCCGATGCAGGCCTAAAAATAGAAATGAGCCCCGCACTTTTAAATCCCACTGCTCCTTCAGTCTCGCTTCACTGCCCCTCAAGGCTCAACAAAATTTTATCAATCAGTCCAACAGCAGCATCCTTTATTGCAACGATGGAGTCTGAGACTTGCTCTCTCCGTGACTCCCTTCCAGATGGCATCATGTATGCGGTTGTTATTGAAAAGCCCCGTGGAATGCCCAGACGTTTTGTTTTGGCCCTCCGCAGCACATCTGGAGTGTTGTTTAAATGTCACTTCCAATCGATCCCCATTAAAGTACCTTTTATGGGAGAAGAATTGGCTTCAAGGCTATTCTTAGTAACCGTATAATGTTCACTTCTGACCCGTCAGCACACACAGGCTCCAGTCTGCAGTGTAAAGGAGAGCATTTAATGAGCACCTAAGATATTTAACCTTAGTTTTACTGCTCCTATAAATCTTGTAGGTATAAAAACACCAGCAGACGTTAGAGCTCTTAAGACTTTAGCTATGCTAATTATTACGTGTGTGTGCGTGTGTGTTTGATTGAAATAGCTGATAAATCCTTGATAAGATACACACTGGAGGTAGGAACTTAACATAAATTTATGGGAATGAAAAAATGCCACAACAACAAAATATGGGTTACTATATGGATATTAGGATGTTTTATGTTTTTTAGTTTTTTTTGTGGTTTGCTCTATTATCAAAGGGTTACAAACATTTAGAGGCCTGTTAAATTTATCCAAAGTCCTTTGAATTATTATTTTAGATTTTTTTTTTTTTTTAAATCCATCTTTCACAGCCATCTGAAATATGTAAATGCATCATCGTGGTGGTGGGTCATGGCCAGAGAGCATCTGTTAGCGGAGTGGACAGCAGCAGCTCATATGGTTTCCGGTCGCAGCTGCAACTAGTTATCAATGAAGCTTTACACTGTAGTGCTGCCATCATGTGCTCTTCTTAAGATACTAGTTCCAATTTGTGAAGTTGTACTCAGGACGCTACGGACTTTGAAATGATCCTATTTTTGACAGCGCGTGATTTAAACCAATGCATGAATGTTACTTTACTTTAGCTACTGTCACTACGTTTACATGCACTTTAAACTTTGACTACACTGCGATTAAGTCAGCAATTTCATAATTGGATTTTTTTTTTTTTCAAATGTCATGCTTAATAATAGACCGAATTCTTCTTCTTCTTCTTCTCTTCTTCAATTGTTTAAGCAAGTAAACGTCTTCATGCTGCCGCTGTGTGTATTTTTCTCAACACACTCTGATTGATTCTAATTGTCGCTTTTGTCCCGTTTCTCACTAGCAGCACAGCGTTCACTTTTCCATTCTGCTTGTGTGTTGAGAGGTAACACCATTGACACCAGGCGTCGATTCTAAATTCGACAGTGGGTCTATTTTTTCCTCATTCTGTGTGCCTCCTGCAAGCTGAAAATGAATAGATAATGGCCTGTGGGTCCGCAAACACAGCCCTCTGCTACAAACACAGCCTCATGGGACCCCTGTGGTCGAGACCCCCCGCCCCCCAGCCACTCACAGATAGAAAATCTGTTCGTAAACACAACGCTGCGATCGATAATAACGTTGGCACGGACAACACACGGAAGTGGAACGACATAAAGTACTCTACGACTCCCCAGAGGAGAATTTACATACAAAGTGAGGGCAGTGGAGGCAGTTAGGACGGCCGTGAGAACAGACGGTGAGTTTGAATTATTTATTCACCAATCATCTGTGGGCATGCAGGAGATTAGATGGAGCACCAGGCAGTAATCGGACAGGTTTTTGTTGCGGTAGCTTCTTGGGTAGGTGTTCTGTACCGCTGCTAAAGACAAACGCTTTGCGGCGGCAGCAGACGTGCTACCACGCTGCTACGCTACCGTTACGCTGCGAGTGTGAAATGGACCTTAGGACAAAATCTCGGAGTATTGAGTACTTTTAAACTGCAAAAGAGATGAACAGAAGGTGAGTGTTGCACTCTGCCAGCTGCTGTTGTTTCCCCCCGTTCAGATAAAGACACTGTAACCGTACCCCAAACTATCAACTGGTTTTATACTGGACGTTGGTGAGAATGGATGAGATCAAACTAGACTATAAACATCTATGCACTGCACACACACTGCCAAATTGTTGCATATACAGAGAGACATTTTGGTTATGGTACATGGACTGCATTTCTATAGTGCTTTTATCCAAAGCGCTTTCAATGTTTGCCTCTCATTCATCCATTCATACACACATTCACACACCGACAGCCGAGGTAACCACGCAAGGCCTACTTGCTTATCGGGAGCAATTTGGGTTTAGGGTCTTGCTCAGGGACCTTTGACAAGGAGGAGCCGGGGAGCTTTGATCTTTGACCTTTGACCTTCGATCTCTAGGTAACCCCCCCTTACCCACTAAGCCACGTGACTTAGTGGGTAATCAATGTAATCATTGTTTGATTGTGATTTTTGCATATCCCAAATGAATTGTGTTGTATCTTTCCATTGTGGTACAGGTGCTTTTACTTTAGTCAATGATTTGTGTACTTCCTCCACCAGTGGTGATGTATGCTAATGATAAAGTAGCCCCTGATGGATGAGTCCTTTATCATAATTTAATGAGTCTATATGCATTCAGATACCAAAGTCAGCAATTAGTCTTGGAGTAGTAACAGCAACCATACATACCATAGATCTGTGGTTTTGGGGGAACCTTGTCATCCCATGGAGGGTTATATAATTGTAGTGTTTACAGTACATCAAAGAAGTCAACAGCACTATAGCCATAAAGCTGTAAATGGTTTTTAATTAAAGACGCCACAGGAGGCCCCCCCACATGCAAGCAGAGAGGGAGAGGAGGTTTTCGTTTCCATTATTCCTTTACTTTGCTACTGCTATGTTTCATTTGAGGAAGAACCAAGAGACAAAAACACATCAGGAATAGATTCATGATATAGGAACCGTAAATCTATGTTCTAAAACCACACACTCAAAATCAGACACACACCATTTCCCTGGAAACTCTGGAACAAGCAACAGCATCTAATTCAACGGTGTCCACTGCCACAAAACTGTCCTCAGTGATATTCCAGTGTAACGGCACCTGCAGTATAAGCACACGTTATCAGAGCTTAAACACACACCCGCATACACACACACACTCAAAGACAGGGAAAAAATGCAGAAGGAATGAGTTTGGCTGGAGACTCTGAATATGTCAGAGGACGTTCACCAGGATTACACACTATTACGAAGAATTTACAGCATCAACAACCTAATAAATCACACACGCACGCACATACACAGTCAGAGAGAGAGAGAGAGAGAGAGAGAGTGAGAGATTGAAACACTGGATGATCAACAAGTGAGCACTTAAAACCCAAAAGCAAAAACAATCTTGACAGATTAAAGGAGCATTCTGTAAGATTGTGCAGT
>OMNV01021110.1:7443-28062 GCA_900303265.1 Brotula barbata | reverse complement strand
GAGCTCCCTGTGTCCCTCTCCAGTTTGCATCCTGACCCCAAATCGATGCCCTTGTCCGTAGGTCTCATGTCACCTGTCGGTCTCTTCATGTTTGTCTCAGGTCGTCGCCGCCATCGCTGCCAGATCCTGCGTCACGTGAGACCCTTTGTTCGGCCTTCATCCCTAACTCTCCTGCCCGTGCCCTCCGCAGCGGTCAGGTTCCGTCGGTCAACATTCCTCCAATCTGTGATCTGCATTCATACTTTACCGTAACCTCTGCTGCTTCACGACACACACTCTTCCGTCAGATTGAAAAATGAATATTTGATCGTTCTGTCTGAGGGTTGAGCAATAATCGCAGCAGCAATTCACTGTTGCCTGCTGGTGAAACATATTGGCTACATCTGTGGCCCTGCAGTCTGGAGTTCCCCCTCCCAACCTCGTCCACTCCAGTTTTCCCGAAACTCTGTCTTCTCCCATTCACTGACCCCTCGGGCTCCTCTGACCTGGGGTCAGAAGCTTGAAGGGCTCCAAGTTATGTCTGTTACCTATGTGTAATATTTGCTCGTTCTACAATACAGCAGTGTGGACTTGTCCGTTGGCCGGCTCTGAGCGCCTCGATGCACCCGCTTTGAATCCTCCGTCCAAGGCCATTATTTTCAACTTTTCAATAAATGGGTTTGTTTTGATTTTGTGCAGTTGTGATGGAGAGAGATGCCAAATACTCAGGATTCCTTAGTACTCCTAAAATCAGCACTCATTACACAGTGGGAGTCTGTGGAGTAGGCGGTCCTTCAATGTGTCCTTCAGACACACACGCATGGTCTCATGCGAACCAGACCACTTCCGAATGTAGTCTGAGCAATCCGATCACAGGATGCATTGAGCACGTCTTTGGTGCGTTCACAATTGTATTTATTGGAGATTGGATAGGTCAGATCTGATTTTAATTGCAGGTCTGAATGGGGTCATAGTCACAGTAGTCACACTTCTCCATTCCTGTTTATGGATTATTTAAATTTTTTTGCCTTTATTGTAATACAGATGAGTTTTGTGCCCATGTAAAAGTGGTCCTCAAAGAAAAGAACGGCTAAAGTTTTCATATCTTAGCGAAGACTCTGACAGCGTGGAGTTCTCAGGGTCTATTGGGACAACACTCCGGATATTCTCGTCTGTTCTCTCTGTTTGATTTTCGGATCAGAACCTTCAATCAGAGAAGACAGGCTGCCGAGACGCTTCTACGAAAACGCTAAACACACGACAGCAGACAAATAACCTTTCGAAAAACGGCCCAATCGTTCAAAATGCGGACACCGTCTGTGCGAGACGACCGGAATAGCGTGTGTCTGTCTTTAAGCAGCGCATAATGAGCACACGGCCTCGACCCGCCCGGAGCCCCGAGGTCATGAAGAACATAACGGAGGGTCCTGCTTCATCTAAGGATAGCTCTCGGCTCCCTGACCTCTCCGATCCTTCCTCTGTTCCCCTTCTTCACTTTTTGAAATGACCTTGACAGAGAGGAGAGGTGCAGGAGTCCATTAGCGTAATGATTCTTTTTCTTTTTTTAAATTCTACACTTCCGTAGTTCACCATATGACCCCCCGACTCATATGGTGGAAAGACCGATTCGTTGGTTTGTCGATTTACACCGATATTAAAACTGTTTTAAGGCAGAAAAAGGCACTTGGACTACTGATATTTTAGTGTTTTTTTAAATTTATAGTTATTTATAAGTATTAATAAGTGGAATAAAGTTTTCAGTTCAGTGAATCGCTATATTAATATCCGAATTTTCTCTCTCCATAATAATCGGTATTGTCACAGGCCCCAAAAATCCAATATCGGCCGTGCCCTAGTTAGCATGACAGTAACTGACAGCAGCTGAATTCACTCAAAGACGGTGTCATACCTCTGCCTGCCTAACAAAGGTGAAGATGAAAAGAGGGGAGCAAAAAGAGAGATAAGAGATGAAAAAGTCGCTCATTTAAATTCAGCGCCGCTCACCGCCGAGCTGGGAGGATTCAATTGAATTTTGGGATCTCGGACGGGCCTTTAGTCACGCATCAAAAGCCATACATCAAACAGATTACGTCACGCACAGAATGTGAACTCGCGTCTCGTCCTGCTGGTCTCCTTCAGCACTACAATATGTTCCCCTCCTCCCAAACACATGACTCAGCATTTTACCACTTGGCCTGGATTTGTTATCACGTTTCAACAATTCTCGCTAACCTTTCATTCCTGCCATACTTGTTAAACGTTCTGCCCCTTCTTTTCTTCTACGTGTCTCCTGTGTCTGTCAGAAGACGACGTTTGACAAGGAGCCTCGCAGTCCTCGAATTTCAAACTCAGCCTTCTGTAGAGCATTCTTAACCGTATCTGTCTCTTTCTCCTCCTCGTTCCTCCGTCAGACGCCTTACCGGCGCCCTCCTCTCGTCCCTCTGCCTTTATGACGACCGCGAGTTCGTCACTTTGGCCGCGGCCTGGATTTCCTCCGCACACTGAGTCACAGTGAGAGCGACCTGACGATCAGACGGCCTGGGTTCCATCCTGAGCCTCTGCTGTCTATTTTAAGACTCATCTCCAACTGTGGGGTGTGACAATAACACCGAGGTAATGATAAAGGCACTCAATCATTCATTGAAGTTCACATTATTACACCTTTCTTCGCTCTTCCTCTGCCCTCCTTCCAACTTTCCACCCATCATTCGTTCATTCGTTGCATTCTCATGGACCCCACTTTTGTCTGCAATGAGATGAAGGATAAAGTTGTGGAATACGGATGAAATTAACCCCTTAGACAGCGGTAAAATAATTGGTAATGGGCTACACTCTAAGACAAAGAGTTTGTGGTTATTTAAAGGATGTTGGATACATTTATACGGCTTTTTCACGTAGGTAATGATAAATAATTGAGTACAGTAGATTGAAAAAGTATTAGAATAACATTGATATGTTAAACGATAGATAGATAGATAGATAGATAGATAGATAGATAGATAGATAGATAGATAGATAGATAGAAGAATATCCCAAAATTATCTTTATTCTAGAGCATTTTATGCAAATTTTCATACAATGGATTCTAATATTTTGGTATCCTTGGAGGTTTTAGGCATTTCTCTAGAATTTCAAATCCAATGTGGAAGGACCCATTAGAGGCTGTGTGACTCTGAGAGGTTTAAGAGGATTCTGTGGTTCAGTAAATATACAGTAGCTTAATTGACTCACCAGATTCGCTGATTGTAAGATGATAGAGTGTTTACACCAGCGAGTACACAATTTACATAGATTTCAATCTGCCAATGGTGTTTATATGAGGTTTGAAAAAAAAAGGACTTATTTTCCTAATTGGATCAGAATCAAAGTTTTTATTTGCACGTAAATGTACTTCCTTCCTTCCAGAGAGCTGGAAATGGGCCTAATGCTCTCAACAGCCCTCTGAATGCTATAAATGTCGCATCAGATCGTTTAAACATTCACACACTAAACTCCTTCGACGGTCGGGGCGGTGGAAAACCTCTTTCCACCGTCACCTCGGGGGGTCCGCAGCTGATAAAATTTGGGACCCTGATCCCCACCGAGGTGTGAAAATTAGGATTATGCTACATTTCTCGCTAAAGTTTTCAGTGATGTTTCCTCTACTCTTTCCCCACCTCACACAGAGGGAAGTGAAACTGAAACTGTGCTCGTTGATACTCATTTACATCCCTTCCTGTCGCATTAATGCCAGTTTGTAAAGTTTTAAAGTGTTAACCTTCAGACCCGGCGGAGCCCAGAAGGGGGGCGGCGGGAGGTGTTTACTGTGCTTACAGGAGACAACAGCTGAGGAACATCAGTCTATTTTTGTTCTCCCCTCATTTAAGTCTGTCAGAAGGAGGTGTGATCATTATGGTGGGGGGGCCCGGAGACCCTCAGATCACCGCGGAGAGGACACTCCCAGATTAGAGAGGAGCCTCTGTAATCGACTGTGGAAATCTACAAACAAAACCGCATCCAGTATTTACTCAGTCTGGGCTTGTGCTTTGTGGAACGGAGCCACCGACCCCTCAGCAGTGTGCTAAAATCTTCAAACCCTCCAGTCAAACGTTGAAAACAGACCTCACTCAAACACACACCGTGTAGTTTTGGTCAGGAAGTGGTTTGATTTATAGGAAAGTGTCTTGTAAAAGATACTTTCAGGGTTTTGTGAATTAATCCGATTAATCCACAGATTAACACCATGAACACTGTAATAAATTGATAATCCGCTTCAAGACAAAGCAATCAGGGTTATTTGAAGGACTTTGGATACACGTGATGGGCTTCAGCACGTCACTAATTCATTAATCAAGCTTCATCATCAGCTTCATCATCACTAATTCATCAATGATGTGCGTGGACGAGACACACGTGAACTTTGTCAACTGTCTCAGTGTCTCCGCAAAGTCCCTCCTTGGACGGAACCAGTCTCAAAGTTCACTTCAGTCCAGTCCCCCCTTTCCTGTGCTCACACACACACACACACACACACACACAGAGCCAGACGCGTTTGCAGAGCCCGCCTGTCGCTTCCTGCGCTACTTTACTTTCCGGGAGGCGCGCATGAAGACCTGTTGGAATTTATCAGGGGAGACTCAGTCTGCACACAGAGCAGCTTTTGGTTTCAACTTTTCTTTGTTGGATCTAAAGTGACACTTTTTTATTTTTCATTGTTGGGGGAATCGCTCAGCAAACTCACGGAAGAGGAATTAAGTGATGAATTAATTGGACGCGATGACATTTTCGTGACGCGCCGTTGGATTGGATGGAGAAATGAATGATTGAGAGAGTTCAGTCACTGCTGCAGATTAACGGATTATCAGGTATGGAGACAGTTTCATGACGGTAATCTGCGTTCAGATCAGGAGTTTGCTGTTGAAGTGCTTTCAGAACTTTTTTTTTTTTTTTTTTACAACTTTTGAGTTCAAAGCTCTGAGGAGAAAAGTCGACCGAGGATTTGATCGTGTGCGGGAGGCGTGTGCGCTCTCTCTCTCTTTCTCTCTCTCTCTCTCTCTCTCTCTCTGTCCGTGTGTATGAGAGAGTGAGAGAGGGGAGAGCGGTGGTGGGCGTTCAGAGAAAGAGAGAGAGAGAGAGACAGAAGGCCGTCGGTGTTGCAGGTGTGTGACTGTTGTTAGATTAACAGTAATCTATGATTTCACCATTTGTATCGTAGAGGAACTAACTTTTCCTAAAATTTTCCCCATTGCCATTTATTTTATTTGATTTTTTATGATTAATTTATGATTTATGATGGGTTTTTTTTACTTCACTTTAACTAATGAATAACACCTGTGCACCGTTTTGCGCCAATAGATAACCAAAAGTTGGTGCATCAGTAAAGCTTTTATTGAAGGGAGGTCTGTGTGTGTGTGTGTGTGTGTGTATTCATGGAATGTCGCATCTGTTATCTCCACATTGTGTCCATCAGTGTCTGTCTGTCCTCCCTCCTTGACAGCGATCGCCTCTTGTGAAGATGACTCGGGGTGTGTGTGTGCCTGCTGCGGTCCTGGCTGTGCTGCTGCTGGTGGTTGTGGTCCCCCGGGTTCAGGCCTGCCCCAGAAACTGTAACTGCTACCAGGCCAGGGAGGTTCACTGCACCTTCCGCTCGTTACTCACCGTGCCTCCTGGTCTGCCTGTACACACACGCCGCATAAACTTGGGGTAAGGGAACGCACACGTGTATATGTTCATCATTGCTGCTTGTTATCGTTCATAATTTTGTATAGTTCATGAAAAAAGACAATTCAAGACGATTCCAGATGTGTTGGATATTGTTGTTTATTTTCAGATTAATATACTGTACTGTGCCTCTGTGTGTAATGTAGTAAAACGTCACTTTGTGGAACTCATCCCTGTCCTTCATCGATCGGACAGGCTGACGATGATGCTGTTTGTGCTCCTTGACAGGTTTAATAGCATACGACAGATCCCTGACAGTTCACTGGCTGGGCTGAGGAGGGCGGAGCTTCTCATGCTGCACGGGAACGACCTCCGGGAGATTCAAGACGGAGTGTTTCGAGATATGAAAGCGCTGCAGGTAAACAGAGAGAATGGGCAGAAAGTGGGAATCCTCTTCCCATCGCCGGCCGTGCGTCGTCTCGCACGAGATGACGACCAGATGACTCTCTGAGGCAGCGCGCCTACAGAAGTCTGTTGCTTCAATCTTTGTTTTTTGTTACTCAGCCAACATGGACAGTGTGTCAGTGTTCCAGGGCCAAAGCAGAACATTGATGGTGCTTTGTAGAACGTCAGAGGACACGGCTGTTAATGAGGAAAGTAAGCTATTCCTCATGTACAGGATTTATTCTTCGTGTCTTCGGAGACAAAGGTCAAAGATGTGAAAGTCAAACCTGAGACAAACCTCCACACGGTTTACTTTCATCGCACCTCATCCCAGATCAGATCGATCCATGGACCTCTTTATTTCAAAACTGTTCTATATTTTATGGCCGACCACGCGGCTCCGAAGGTTTTCACAGCTGCATCGTTTAATCTCGGACTAGCGATCATTCCCCCCCGACATAAAGGTTTATTTGTACAGCCCAATAACACATGCAATGTCCCAAAGGGCTTTACAGGCCCACAACAACAATCGATCCCTGACCCGGCCCAAAGCACTCTGGGAGATAAAGAAAATCTCCCCAAAAAGATGACAAGTAAGGAAAAAAAACAAAAAACGGAAGAAACCTTGGGAGAGTAAATTCTAAGAGAGAGTCTCTCTACTCCAGCGGCAAGGTGAGTTTTCGCATAAATAAAAAAAGATGAATACAACATCTGCATTCTGATTCAGTGAGAGAATTCCTCAGGAGCCACAGAGATGAGATCAAAATTAATTACAGAGAGAGAGAAGCAGCGTGTGGCTGATGTTAAGTAAACAACAGCTTTGATGTGACTCAAATCTTACCGAACACACAGAGATAACGACACTACGTAGGTACATCTTTGCATCGTCGACGCGTGGGCGTGGCCTCCGCAGGGGGAAAGCGAATAGCTCCTCCTCCGTCGCAGCTGATGGGAAGGAGTGCCAAAGAGTGACACTACTGGAGCCAAAAAACATAAAGAAAGATGAATCATATCACGGAAAAGAAAAACTCTCACAAACGATATGAACTTTACGATATTAACTCCGTCACTGCCGGTTGTCCGCGCTTGATGACAGACTGAGTTAATGATTAAACTCAGCGGCCAGATGTGTCTTTCCTCGACATCTGCTGCTTCGTCGAATCGCCCGGTAGGGAAGCACATTGGAATTTTCGATTTAGAATTTGCATTCAGCACTTTGGGTCCAAAATAAACGCGAGCGGAGCCTCCACCAATCCTACACTCATTTATTTACTACTGTTAATTCATGGATTCATTAATTCAGCAGTAACGGTTCAGACTTGTCCCCCCTGTTTGTATTTTTTTTCCACCCCCCCCCAGAATGAGAAAGCCGAGATTTGGTTCGCTCGGATTTGAAATCCAAGCAAACCAAATGCACTCATTTACTGATTCAGATCAGAGATAACAGACTGCAGGTTCATCTTCAAGCCTGCAGTCTCACAGCTTTGATTCTCGACAGATGGCCGCCCAGAGGAGCGTTTCATCGGCGTAATAAGCGATCCGATCCACGCGATTCACTTCCAAAGTTTAGCAAAGCTCCTTAATTTCTGAACAACCGAGGCATTATTTAAATCTCCGCCAGCATTCATTTCTCTGCTCACTGACAGGAAGCACGCTGACATTTCAGCAGCATCTTAAGTGCAGAGTTAGCAGTCCAGGGGAAGTGACATTACTCAACGTGCGATTATTCCCTTCATCTCCCAGGCAGATGCTGATATATTTGCCATTGTGCCATAATAGGATCCATATTTCCACGTGCTGACATCTTCACGTGCTAGATCTGTCAGCATCTGGAAGCTTTCCAACTAAGTAGCCATGCTGGAGAGCAGATTTATCATTGGAGCTGAATTCCAAAGCCTTCTCTCCGCGTTCTGTCTTTTCATATATTTGGTGGTTTCTTCACACAAAGCACCGGAGCCTCACAGACGCTCCTTCCAAGGCTGCGTTTCCTCTTTGAAAAATCTTGTAGATCCCCGCTCGGACCTGTTAAACTGTATTGTTGTGTGCTGCGGGTACTTGTCTTGGGTTTTACACGAGGGATCTGTGAACTGCTTGATGCTTTTACTTCCAATTTTTAAACTTGCGGTGTGATTCAGAGAGATCTGGGAACAAAGACGCCACGGCCTCCCTTCGCCCTCATTCCACCGAACCCGTCGTTGACTTGAATGAGAATAAGATGATGTCATAAAGTTCGGCTAATAAACTG
This sequence comes from Brotula barbata, assembly GCA_900303265.1. Taxonomy (NCBI): domain Eukaryota; kingdom Metazoa; phylum Chordata; class Actinopteri; order Ophidiiformes; family Ophidiidae; genus Brotula; species Brotula barbata. The sequence continues at coordinate 19,754 of OMNV01021110.1, read as the reverse complement.
ATGTACAATCATGAGTCTACTCCAGCTAAGGCTGTAATCAGTCATAAATCATCTTTGCTCCGACTTGACATAAACCCTTGTTTTTCTGGAATGAATCGGTCATTCATGAACTTCCTGTTGTAACATTTAGATGATGAGATTGCAAACCAATTAGCTCAATCATGTAAACAACCCATCTGTGTAGACTTCCAGAATGCATTTCCTCGCCTTACATGCCTCCCATCTTAGACTGTTTAACGTCGAATCGTGTGTATTTGGCGGACTGTCAGAATCCAGAGCAGACACGAATGCGTCCATGTAAACATTCAGACTGATCTCATTGTTCCTCCAAATCCTCATCTCTCCCTCCACTCCCATCTCCACTCCTCTCCACCCACAGATATTGAAGTTGAGCTACAACAAGTTGAGGGAGATCTCTTCACCTCTTTCCTTCACCGGCCTGACCTCGCTGCAGCGCCTCTACTTGGATCACAACCTCCTCCAGCACATCCACCCCAGGGCTCTGCTCCAGCTGCCCAGCCTCCGGCTACTGCGTCTGCAGGGGAACAGGCTGCATCAGCTGCACCCTCAAGCCCTGTGCACGCTGTCCCTCCTGAATACGTATTTCTACTCCACAATCAGGTGAGCTTGAAGTGCTGCAAAATGTAACAATCATTCAAAGTTTGGCAGGAAAAGTCTGCTTATGGTGACGTGCAGGAGGGTCAACCAATCACACGCAAGCACCTTGATTTCATGAAAAACACACTGGGACTCTAAACTGTAACTACATATCGTTGCAAAGGTCATCATCCATTTCTTTATTACATAAACATACGGTCGGATCATGCCGAAGACGATGACAATGACGAAGATGATGGATTTTCACCTTTCATCTCTCATCGCCGCTCTGTCTTTGTCATCTTGTCTCTAGAAATCTAGATCTGTCCAACAACAGCCTAACGTCCCTGTCCAGAGAGACCCTGATGACGGCGCCCCTCCTCGAGACTCTGGTGCTGCACGCTAACCCGTGGAGTTGTGACTGCAGGATGAATTGGTTTCTCGATTGGAGTCTGGCTCGCTCAGGTGACTGGCATGGCTGAAATATTATTTTGTTTTCGCTTGGTGTTTTGTCCTCTGCTTGCGGCCCTTTTTGGCATCATTTTTTGGCAGGTTTATTTGGTGAAAATGAGGAAATTAAAAGCAATACACAGGTGATGCAGGGGACAAAATGAGAGAAAGATAAGAGTGAGTGGAAACATGGTCAGTATAAGGATACAGAAGTGTCTATATTTGACATTAATAGAAATTTGAAGTATTATTACCTTTAAATACTACCACCGTAGTACATTTAAATACTACCACAGTAGTACTACGTACAGTGTGTGTTTGCCGTCTCTGAATCTTTCCGCCTGATTTTCATCCGTTGCTTCTCTGTCTCCCCTCATTTCCTGGATCTCTTCCAGTTCGTCTGTTACAGAGATGTAAAAGAAGAGTGCACTGTGAAATCCCACTCATTGATATGCCAGTCTTGACCCACTGTGACTAATCCACGATGACTCCTCCGATATGAGCAGACAGCTGAAATATAGGCTAATGACAGCTGTGTGATAACGAAGCGATGCCTATTTCACATTTATGAGCAGATGAAGTAACCATACAAAATTATATGAGATCGAGACACGAAATCATAAAGGGGGCCTCCGTGACTAATATATGACATAATTCACATGTGCAGATCTGTGACACATACGCTCTGATGCTATGTAACGCTAATATTCCATAGGTGGTGACAATCATTGTTCTGACATAAGTGTGTTTTTGTTCTTTTCTCACTGAAGGCCTGATGAAATGTTCTCAAGGTCCCCAGTGTCCAATCTGCAACTCCCCCAGTTCCCTGGAAGGACAGAGCCTGCTTGAGCAGACTGAGCTATCGTGCGCCATCCCCGCCATCTCCTCCTCAGGCAGAGATCCACCTCTGGAGGCGGACCTGACTGAAATCCAAGACATTCAATCTTTCAGGGAGCCTTTAGGCACCGCCTCTCTGGGGCTCTCTGACCATCAGGGGAACAGCGTTGATCTGAGTTGCAACATCACTCACTCTACCATTTCTCAGGATGTCCACCCTCCCCCAGATTTGTCCCGTTCCTCATCGTCTCCGCTCCCCCTGGCGGTGTCACTCTCCCTGGACTGTCCTGTGGAGGGGGAGGGCTACGAGAACCTGTGGAGGATCTTGGCTTATTACAGTGAGACTGCAGCTCACCTGGAGAGGGAGATCATGTTGAGCAAAGCCCCAGCACTGGCATACCTTTACCGGCAAGCAGCAGAGACGGAGGGACACTACCATACCGGAGTCAAAGCTTCCGTTGAAGCCACACCGCACTGGTTACTACAGTCAGCCATCGGTATTCAGCTGAACAGAGCCCAGTCCAGCAGACACAGAGTTAATCTTCAACTCTCAACTCGAGTGGCAGCTCATCCTGACCCTATCTCTCACACCGTATCATCCTCCCATGTTTCTCGCCCGTGGGTGCTCATTTCCACTAACCGTACAGCCACAGCGCTGACAGCCGTAGTGGGCAGTGAGGTGGAACTCTCTTGCCCTCTCCTGAGTTCTTCTAACCCCAATGTGCAGTGGATTCTCCCAGATGGATCCAAAGTCATCCCGCCCTCTGTTAGCCTAGAGGGGAGGCTCAAGGCCACGACTTCTGGTTTGCTTTTACAGGAACTGAAACTCTCAGATGCTGGATTGTACTACTGCGTAGTCCAGGCCGGTAGGGATGTAGATGTTCTTACTCTACGCCTGGCAGTGGAGGAGTCTTCTGTTCCACCTACTGGAGAGCAAGTGGGACCCTCTGTCACAGGAATGGTGGGAGAGCCTGTCAGTCTATCCTGTAAGACATCTGGTTCGCCAGCGCCTCATATCAGTTGGGTGTTACCAGATAGGAGCGTAGTACAGCCGGGATCGGAGTCAGAGGGATTCACCATGCAGTCAAATGGTAGTCTCCTGTTTCGGCCTTTTCTCAAAGATGCTGGTCACTACCGGTGCATCGCGGTTAATCAGTATGGGACAGACTCTCTGTCCGTGCAGCTGATGTTAAATCCACGATATGGCCCACCTTTTAGGACTTCGTTTCCTAGAGGTCCGCAGTCAGCCGCTGGCCGTTCAACCCGGATACGAGCCCCGTTGCTGCATCAGACGATGGCAGAGGAAGGGTCAGGGGATGAAGAAGATGACGTGATACCTCCCGTTACCGATAAAGCTCATCTAAGACCCACCCTACCCAAAGGTTATCCAATTGGAAAGCCCAGAAGACGAGGGCGAGTGAGAGGAGGCCCCCTGAGAGCGGGACAGAGGCCTTTATCTACCACTGAATCCAGAAGAAACCGCTTTGACAACAGACACAGAGTCAGCACAAGCAAAAAAAGGATCGATCCTGAAAAATGGGCTGACCTACTGGCTAAGATTCGTCAAAGAACTGTGCCCGGAAACAACAGTCAGCCAGTCACAGCGGGAGAACCGACAGCTGAACCAGCAGGCCGAGGCAACGACAGGGATACAGAGAGACACGTAGATCATGGCGACGCTGAAGAGAGAGGGGGTGGGAAGAATGAGAACGAGAGGACGAGAGGTGATGGTGTTGAGAAGGAAAGTTTGGAGGACGAAATCGAAGGGTCATCTATCGATGACATCAATCTACGAGAAGAAGGCCTCCAGCCAGTTCACCCCGGAACGTATATAGACAGAGAGACAAAACCAGATGCAAACACAGACACAGAGAGATCATCAGAAACACAGCCGGACGGGGAGAATGAGACCGAGAGACACGCACAGACTGAGACAATTCCAAAGACAGAGCCAGTGACACACCCAGAGACACAGGCAGACCCGGTCACATCTAAGCCAGTGTCTGGAACAAATGAAATTGTCACAGAAGAAGTAAAAGAAGATGAGCAGGGGGCAAACCCTAGCCCACCTAGAGTCAGGCCTCAAAGCCCCCGCCAGGGACACTTTCCTAATTTGGTCACCAGCTCGCGTCCCCAGAGCCCTTGGAACGCTCGTAGAAGGATCGGACAACGAAGACGAATCATCAACAGAACCAGGGGGCGACCCTTGACCCCACTCCAACCTCCCCTTGACCCAGTGAAACCAACGTCACAGACCACAACCCCTGACGCTACCGCAGTTCAAATGAATACTTTGTCTCTGGCATCGACCAGTGCGTCTCCACCCACTGCGTGGACAGGGACTGACCAAACGAAGACGTTCGATGCCGATCCACTCGGCGTGGAACTTCATCCTCTGTCTCACTCTGTTTCTGCCTCCCCCTCCATTCCTTCCACAAACTCCGTGACTCCCTCTGCAGACTCCGATCCCTCCCATTCCTCTCTGTCCTCCTCGTCCCCTTCTCACACAAAGACGCAGAAAGACACGATGACTCACCCGGATAACATCACGCCGTTCACTCTTTATGACACACGGACACCTACAGACGTTCTCTCTGAAACTGCGACGCCGCAGACACACGTGCCGTCCGTGCCCGTACGCACACACGGCACGCAGACACACACGGATGCTTCTCGCTCCTCTTCTACGGTCCTCACCGAAGCTCCCACCGCTTCTGCAACAATCGCTACAACGCCATCAGCTCCTCCTGAGAGTACTCATTCTACCAGCACTGCTACACACACCACCATTATATCTACAACAACAACAACAAGTAAAGACACATTCCCAATTACCTTGATGACAACAACAATTAGTCCCACAACTCCAGTGGTGAATTCCATCCCTTCTACCGTCACGTCCTTGATTCCAACATCCACTACAACTACGAGTACCTCCACTTCTACTGCTGCTACAGAAACTCCTTTTCTTACATCTACCACTCCTACCACAACTAGTACTTCCACAATTAGGTCTACAACTCGTGCTACAGTGGCAGATGATGGGGCTAAAACTACAATCTCAGTAGAAACACCTTCAACCACCACCACCACTGTGTCATCACCTACCAGCACGAGCCCGACTTCAAGAGACTGGCCAGCCCTCGGCCAAGGCGACCCAATAGGGAAGCCTTCTGCTGGGACTCCAAGACCGGGTCGACCCTCTCCTGACTGGAAGAACCCCGGAGTTAATTCTATTCCAGATTCACACAGCAGCAGGGGACGCTGGCCCCCCTCTCCGTCACTCCCCGCCTCGCCCAAAGTGAGTTCAAATAGCCTCGGTTCACTTGTGGAGATTAAAACAGGTCTACATGCCAAAGTACATACATTAAATCAGCAGCAGGAGCCCAGTAATTTGTTCCTGTTTGTTTGCTTGCTTGTTAATTCATTTGGTTCCCCATTTTCTGTTCCCTTGTTTTCATCCATTCATTAAATCAGTCATTTCTTAAAGTGCTCGCACTTTGCTGTTCATCTACAGAGCTATTTTTCACTGTTGTCAGCAAAGCGGAGCTTAAATTAGCATTTCTTTTCTCAGCGAGCGCTGCCCCAGAAAATAGCAACACACACAGGGTTTGTGCTCCTGGGCAAAAAAAAAAAAAAAAAATTTAGTTGAAAATGCAGATCTTAAAATAAAATCTGTATCCAGATGACCTACTATTAAACCTCAGGGATCCTGATGACAATTCTTCAATTTCATGGATTTTCCAGGGCCCTGACAGAGTCTCTGGTAGATCTAAAGGAGAGATGAAAAACACATGTTCCATAATCAGCAGCATTGTGTATTTTGAGAGCTTAATCCCAGGGGATTTAAAATAATCAATCGTTAATTAATTTCCAAAGCTACGTTGGCAGGCATATCCAGACCGATCCACCGGCTCTGACATAAATAAGTCGGCCTAAATCTGGGATCAAAGTAATTCTATAATGGATCTGCCATCCTGATCCATTACAGGGCACGTACAAGGTTTTAATGTATATTCCAAAACATATAAGTCACACACATTTGAAAATGAATTCACTAAATCAATAAAATAACAAGTAATTACACAACATGACTTGCTGAGGTCTTTGATTCATGAACCGTCTTCGGCTCCCTGGGGAATTTGTCTGAAAAACGTCTCATGTTGCGCTGCATTTCTCATTTTTTTCTACACACAAACATATATCTGATGCTAATGAACCTCATGTTTTGGCAGTATTTGTTTATTATGGTGTAACTGTGGCATCGTGTGTATTTATGGAGTAGAATTTGTGTCAAACGATTTAGCTGAATCCATGTTTTTCTCCCAATCCGAATCTGTTCCGTAGGTCCCGGTTTTAAAATCCAGACCGAGGATTGCAGATCCACATATCAGGACCGTATCTTTCCCCGCAGAAAGCAACGCCAGGCTGGCGTGTGAGGTTCGCGGAGAGCCGAAACCCTCCATCACATGGACCAAGGTCTCCACAGGTACACGCTGGAGCAGACGGGCTCATATTCTTTAACAAAATGCTCATAAATGCATGATTTATTTTTACCATAACACACGGGGGAAAAGTTCGAAATATAAATACTGAAAAATAGCCTTTGTCGTGTTTGCAGATATGTGAGTAAACCTCTGATTTTTATGTTTAAAATACGTGATTTGTGCTTTAAATGAAGACGTACCAAACTGAGAGTGTGTATTGAAGACGCCATCCATCTGACAGCTGTATTTTCTATATTATGACTGCATGAATATGACCACATTCACCCGAATGAAATAACCCTGCAACCATTAGCACACAGCATTACACACCAGTGTGCACACAATGGGCTGCACTATATCTTGCCCTGATGTAAAAAACACACTGAGGGGAAGTAATGGAAAATTTTGTGCACAGCGTCGGTTTATTTCACTGTTGTGTCGCTGTCACGGTCCCTCCTTTCCTCTTTCTTTTTCACTCTCTAACTTTCTTCCCCAATTTGTCTCCTTCTCTCTCAGGAGCCGTGATGTCAGTGCACTCCAGGGCTCAGCGTTTTGAGGTCCTGCCAAATGGCACCCTTGTTATCCAGAATATTCAGCTGCAGGACAGGGGGACGTACATCTGCAGCGCACAGAGCTTCCTGGGTCGTGACAGGTGAGAATACTGATACCACTTATAAATATTAAAGCTATTTACCATTAATTTATAATGATCACAGGGCACCAAATGTGCGGCATTTGCATATTCACAATATTTGCAGTATTCGAGACAAAGACCTAAGGCGAGACGAAGCCTTCGCGGAAAGTCGTCCGTTTCGGAGGCGTTTCTGGAAGAAAAACAGTCAAAACCAGAGAGAGACACACAGAGTAACCAACAACAACAACAGTGGATCCCATTTTTATTCGTTTGTAAAATCGGAACATTTGTAATGTTCCGATTTCGGTGGTAGTCAGTGGCGGTGTTGTTGGAGTGGTTGAAGCGTTTCGAAAGGCTTCCGTATGCCTCCTCCAATGCAGCACGGCCAACTCACGTCAGGAAGGTAACCGAGTTTATAGCTTTTCCAAAAGTCCCACAGCAGAGGGTGGAACAGAAAGCCCGCAGTCATTGAGAGGGGAGGGAGTGCTGTGTGTGTGTGTGTGTGTGTGTGTGTGGGAGTGTGTGTGTGGGAGTGTGTGACTTTGTTTTTACAATTTGACTGTGCTAAATCATATAAAGTGGGAAAGCAGCATTAACTTTCACTTTGGAGATTGGGAGCTGCAGTTTTTTTCACATACCAAACTGTTCCTGACCAGTGTAAAGGGGTTTTCCACAGACTTCCAGCCCTCCGTGTGTCACCATGTTGGATGAAGTGTATCGCATCCTTTTGTCCACACCCACTTACATCAGAGCACCAGTACATTTCAGTGTGCCCAATAAACTACAGCACGTTTCTGTGCTGAACCGATGTACTTTCTTCTCCTGTTCCAAGGATGCTAACCACCCTGGAGGTGTGGACCCGCCCCCCTCGGATGCAGCAGGCTAATTACAGAGAAGTTACCACTCACCAGGGGGGAGAGGTACTCTTGGAGTGCCGGGCGGACGGCGTGCCGGCTCCCCTGCTGTCCTGGGTTCTCCCGGACCGATCCGTGCTGACCTCGGCTGAACTCAAACACGGTCGGATCACCATGCACACGAACGGAACGCTTCACCTCTCCGTAACGCTACCTAGCGACCGAGGTCTGTATCGCTGTGTGGCGTCCAACTCGGCAGGTGCTGCCAGCGCGTCTGTGCGGGTGCACGTGTCATCGTTGCCCCCGGTGATTCATCAACCCAAAGAGGAGCGTTTGTTCTTGACTCCAGGGATGCCCGTCTATGCTCACTGTTCAGCCCGGGGTGCCCCGACTCCGACGCTGCGCTGGCGAATCCCAGATGGTACCGTCGTTCGCCCATCGCAGTTTCTCCACGGCAACCTCTTCGTCTTGCCAAATGGAACGCTGCATATTAAAAGATTTGGACCAAAGGATGCGGGCAGCTATGAGTGCACGGCAAGTAACGCTGTCGGAGCAGAAAAGAGGCTAGTACGAGTGGAGGCGGAAGGAGGAGGAAGAGAGGGAGCAGGAGGAGAAGGAAATGGCAGGGCCGAAACTCTTAGTACACACTCATCTCCTCCATCTTCACGCCTTAAAGACAAAACTGTTTCTTTACCCATCTACCCCACAAACCAGCTCAACTCCACAGGCCTCTCCCGTCCGACCTACTTCGACAGATCCAAGACCGCGGAGCTCACGCCCAGCTCCTCCAGCCCTTCTCACCCCTCTCCTCACCCTCACGCTCCCAGTTCCGCTCACTTGCCTCCTAAAATCAATAAAACCGTCAGTGTCTCCCACTTGGGTAACTCCAGCCAGACAAACCCCTCCCCTCTCTTCCCTTCCCACTCGGCCCCCAAAAATAACGGCAAAACCTCACCCACCGGCGAAAACAACACAAGGGGGACTCCCTCTCCCCCCGCTGACAGACTCAGACCTTCCTCTGGTTTGTACCCCTCCTCCCCCTTCAGCAAAGCTCGCATCGTCTCCAGCTCGCCCTCCATCAGCACCGTCCACTATGGGGGGCATTTGCTGCTCCACTGTACTGTAACTGGGAATCCGCCACCCAACATCATCTGGAGGACCCCCGTCAGGAAACTGGTGGACATGCACTTCAGGTACAACTCAACTGTGCGTGTGTGTGTGTGTGTCTGTGTGAGAGAGTGTGTGTGAGAGGGAGAGAGAGTGGGAAAGAATGCTTTTAATTTTAAGCTTCACTTTCCAAACTTGTAATTCTGCTGTACTCTCTAATTGTACGTGTTCATGGTGTGTGTGTGTGTGTGTGTGTCTCCCTGATGTCTGGCTTGAAGTTTTGACCGCCGTCTGAAGGTGCATCCTAATGGCACCCTGTCAGTTCAGGCAGTAACAGAGAAGGATGTCGGAGACTACCTCTGCATCGCACGCAACAAGGTTGCCGACGACTATCGGCTCCTGCGCGTCGCCGTGACCACCAAGCCTGCGAAGATCGAGCCGAAGCAGCCGTTCAATCAAATGGTGTCATTTGGTGGAGCACTGAAGGTGAGCCGCCCGACAAAGAAAAGAATGTTGTCATCTGTAGCCCATCTCCCCCCGTGATAATGACAACTATCTAATTGACCTTTTCACCACTTTGGGTCCATCAGGATGTTTTCTTCTCACTCGCGTCAGATTGATGAGCATCTTGGATGTCTCACATTCAGGCCGTCAAACGTTCAATCGGAATAAATCACAAGATTTGTGTCGTAAATCGTGATTCATCGCCAACTTAATGAAACCTTAATCGCCTCGCCGCTGCGATCACGTTCGGCGCTTGAGCGTTAATCGCAATTTTAGACAAACAATCACAGCTATCAACGTAATCGCAATTCAACGCAATTAATTCATTCAGTCTGACAGCGATGCAGCAGTTATGAGTTGTGGTTCCCCCAACACGGGCACGTTTTGTTTCATTAAGCCTGCTGACTGATTAGAATTCATACTTTACAGCAACATGGACTTTTTTTTTTTTTTTTTTTGCTTGTAAAAAAACACAGGAAAGTTACAGAATTTAGTTTGGCAAATAAATGATGATTCTATTTGCATTGTATAGAGGCAAAGAAATATTAGCTTTGTATCTCTGAAATTTAATTGCTTGTAAAGATTTGTCCCACCACTGCAGAGCCCATGCATTTTCCCACTCTCTCTCTCTCTCTCTCTCTCTCTCTCTCTCTCTCTGCAATCAGTCCACCTTCCACCCATGCACGATTGAGTTTCCTATGATATTGGTTTTATTTTTTTGTTGATGCAGTGGTTCGTGCGAGGTCAGCGTTTTCCTCTAGTGCTGGGTGTGAGGTGCCAAAGTTTCCCAATGCTCCAGGCGGCGTCTTCGGTTGTTTATTGATCAGAATTTGCTCTATTTTTCTTGCCAAAAACACACTTGAAAGTATTGTCAGGTCAGAGGCTACAGCAAATCAAAACCAGCCACCCTTGCGGGATACAACTCGCAATCACATAAATAATTAACAGCTAAGTGAAAAAAAAAAGTTAGATTGGGGAAATTGAAGAATTCATCGCTCACCTCAGTAAACGTCTTCCTACCCCACGCGTGTAGGTGGACTGTCTGGCATCCGGACTGCCCGACCCGGACGTCAGCTGGAGCTTACCGGACGGAACGATGGTGAACAGTGTGTTACAGGGGGAAGACAGAGGAGGGCGCGCACGGAGGCTAACTGTTTTTGACAACGGGACGTTATTGGTGCCAGCGGTGGGGATGAGAGAGGAAGGGGAGTACATTTGTTACGCTGAGAATCAAGGAGGCCAAGACACCATGAAGGTAAGAAAAGAGTCGAACTCCTCAACGTTTGCTTCTTCCATCAATTTCGAGTTATTCAATTATTGGTTTACGTTGAAACTGATTTCTTCCAAGGTTAAAGTTAAGGTTATGATGACGTCTCCACCAACCTTCAGAGATGACAGAAGCTTCCACACCATCAAAGTACGTGAAGGAGTGAATGCCATCATTCCCTGCCAGGCCTCAGGAGATCCCCGTCCCGCGGTGACCTGGTTCTCCCCGGCCGGCCGGGTCATCCCTCGGAGCCTGGGCTCCGGTTATTATTCGGAGCGGGTCGTAGTCGTTGCAAATGGAACCCTGGAGGTGCGTCTCGCCCAAAGGATCGACACGGGAAACTACACGTGCAGAGCGAGCAACGCATTTGGGGCGACGAGCAAGGTGGTGGGCCTCCAGGTGGAGAGGGAGGGTCCTACCCGGGGAGCCGAGGGTCAGGCGGGAGAGAATGGAAGACCGTGGATCAGTAGCCGCTGGCCTGCTAGTACCAGGACAGGAAGCAGCAGTGGTTTTAGTCCTGTCAGTAAGAGTGAAGGTAAAAATGAAGTCAGCAGGCCTGGCGGTGGAGGCGCAACGCAGCGTGGCAGCGGTGCAGCGAGTGTCGGCGTGAGCGGGTCCAGTAACGTCGTCATTAAAACTGATGACGCAGGAATAAACAGGAACGGACCTCCGATTACGAGCGGAGGTAGCGGAGGTTCCTGGGTTCCTGGGACGAGCCATAACGAAGTGACGAGAGGAAGGACCGGTCACGACGCTGCCGCCGACGCCACGGTGAGTGGGACCGCCAGCAACAGAAATAATGGCGGTGCCGGTGTTAGTTATAACTCCACCAACACAGGCGTGGCTGTGGTAGCAACCGTGAAGCAGCGAGTGGCTAAAGGCCAACACGTTCTCTTACCGTGCCCCTCCCAGGGCTCCCCTCCCCCCCGTTTGGCCTGGCTGCTGCCCGGTAACGGCGTGCTGCCCGCGCCTTACTACGGCAGCCGGCTCACCGTGCACCGCAACGGCTCGTTGGAGCTGCGGGGCGTGCGGCCGACCGACGGAGGGACGTTGGTGTGTGTGGCGAGAGGCAACAGAGGAGAGACGCGGATTCAGGTGGAGCTGATCGTCTCCGATACGCCGGAGGAGGCCAGAGCGCCGCACGGTGGAGCGACGTCGGAAAGGCCGTCACAGAAAAGCCCCGTTTCATCGGCGGCACCTCACTCGGCCCGCTCATCACCGGCGTTACCCGAGAGGCTCCATTCGAGCGCCCCGGTTACTATAAGGCTCCCACAGAGGGGCCCTTCGTTACCTCACCCGGTAGGACCCTTGGTCCAATCACGGCGCCCGGCCTCAGAGCCGGCGGTGAGCACCAGAACAGGCTCCCTGGTCAGCATAATTAACGGAGAAACCCTTCGACTGCCCTGTTCTCCTCAAGGTCCGGGATCCGTGCCGGGGTCTTTGTCCTGGACCCTGCCCAGTGGCAAAGTACTGTCCCGGGGTGAGAGCGCGGATGAAGGCAGATACTCAGTCCAGACGGACGGGCTGCTAACGGTGCAACAGGCATCCGTGTACGACCGTGGCACCTACTCCTG
>OMNV01021108.1:24863-38680 GCA_900303265.1 Brotula barbata | reverse complement strand
TGTATGTCTGGATGTCTTCGCTTCGGTTCAGATACGATATAAAGCGATACTACGCTGCGTATTGCCAGTTTGCCCATATTTGTATTGTTTACAACATCCCACGGAAAACTCCATGGCACACAGGAAGTGACTCGCTTTACATTTTTAGCAGGAACAACAGTGCAATAAAATAAGAGCGTAGGCGCAACAACAAGACGGAGCAAACACAGCGGTAGAGCGGCCAAAAAGTCGGCTTGCTGTCTGGTCTACACGTAGACACCTTAGTCTGGTGCTCATAAAGCCGGACTACCGTCTCGGTATTGCGGTCGGAGTTCAAAGCCGGTCACGACAGACGATGTCTGCAAACACAGGAACTCAGACTCCATCCTAACACCTCGTAACGCCAACTGCGTCGCCATTAAGAATCATAAAAACGAAACGAGCAAACTGCGTGTCTGCCCACCAGCGTGTGCATTTGCATTGATGGGTGTGAAGTTTACGTCTGTGTTGCTGTGTTTGTGCAGAAGGAGAGCAGACCGGATCGCTCTTTAGTGGTAATTGATTGTCTGAGTGGCTGTACACATCCTGCCAAGTCAGCAGCGGTAACAGGAAAGTGACTAATAGGAGAGAGACGGGGTTCGCCTCCAGGGGGTCAGTGGCTTCATTACCCCCCCCATGTTAAATATTAAATCCATCCACTTTATTGTGAACTGAAGACAGAAAAACGTGGAACAAATGATAGGGATGAGCAGTAGATCGGACAGCTGGTGACAGAGATAATATAGGCGCACAGAGTACGGCGAGGAATGCGCAGCGTCTGCAACAAATGGACGCTTGGAAACTCATCACATCATTTATAATACGACAAAACAATTTTGGAATTACTCTCGGTTTCGGCCGTATTTAATTGTGGGATCATTTTTCATGGATTTCTCAGGAAACTTCCCAAACCCCGAGGCCTTCCGGGATTTAGCCGTCCGGGTGATCGATCTGATGGTAAAATATTTATCCATTCGGCGCATCCTTTATGTCATTTGTGCCGATGATTTTTATTCCTGCGGCCGGAAATATGGTCAAACTATATCCCCTCCGCATAACAATAACAAATCGATTAAGATGCCCCGACGTGCATCGTCCACGTCAATATTTTTGTGCGTCGCTAATGCATACAGAAATGCTATAAAATGCTATAGGAGGATAATGAATAATGAAATCAGGAGGACAGACACGCTGAGTGGGCAGCAGTGGGGAAGGCCTGCAGGCTGCGCTTCTTATCCGTCAAATGTTTTACATTATATGTTGACTGGCAGCAGCTGAAAATGCTAAAGTACTCTCTCTAAAGAAAAGAGAGAGAGAGAGAGAGAGAGAGAGAGAGAGAGAGAGTCTTAGAACTTCGAATCATTTCCTTTCCGGAAAAGTACACTTGTGTTTTTGTTTTGTTTTTTTCTCTCATGTTTACCACACTGAAGCCATCAAGTTACAAATCTAGAGGTGACAGCTAAAAATGTATCCCGCAAGACAAACCTATAATTTCTGACCTGCCGTGGATGCTTCGTTTCTGCTCAGTTCTTTTACTTCCATAACAACGCGGTTGCACGCGCTCACAAAGGCTGGCGAGCGAGTGGATTAATGTGTTTTTGGCACACGAAAGCGGCAGCCTGTAAGATTGCGGATTGGAGAGAATCGTGAATCACAACTTCATCAGCTCCCTCCTCCCCCCTTCCTACCTGCTGCACCACAATCCTGCCTCCGCAACTCCTCTCAGAGCCCAGAAAAGTTGTCGAAAGGCCATCGAATATATTCGCAAAAGAAGGGAAAAAAAATTGTCCAAATGCTAATTTTATATATAACATGAATTGATATAAGAATGTAATATTCATATAATAATTAATACATTATATAACACAACTTTAAAAAGTTACACTAATGGATTTTGGGGGAAAGAAATGTAATCAGAACGTAGGAAATTATGAGAATTAAAGACCTTTTCTAAGCGTTCTGCTCAATTATTAATGGGTTGCTAATGTCAAAAAGCACATTAAATTGATCTAAAGTGCTTTAAATAACCCAGAACCATTTGCCATGAAGTGGACTCAACTGCCAAATCATTTACCGGCGTTTCTGGAGTTTTAATGACGAGTCTGATCGCAGACTTGTAGCTCTGCGGTGCCTTCTCGTGTCACCTGTTTTTAGAGTTAACCTGTGAATGCAGCTTAGTTATAAAAGGATGATGACGATGATGATGATGATGAGGTGACACGCCGTTCAGCTGTCATCCATCAACAGCTATGGGCTGAAATGTTTGGCCCGCGCTGACTTTTCCCTTTGTCGGCGAAGAGATCTTCTTTCATGAATCATACACACACACACACACACACACACAGCAAAGCACAAACACTTCGCCTCATCAAAACTCCTCACCCGTGGGTGCTGCCGTACTTGTTTGTGTAATTTACTTATAACTTTTTCATCTTTTCTTGTTGAACAAAGTGCCTGGAGCTCATTCCATCAAATTTGTAGCACGGCATTTGATATTTGTGATAGGGAGCAGTTTTTTTTTTTTGTTTTTTTTTTCCTTGTTGTTTTGACGCATTTCAGGAATAAATTGCAATACACCTTTCAACTCAGATTTTCGTGATCGACAGGTAATCAGTCACACAGCAATCATCTCGCTCTCCCCGCTTCGTTCGTTTATATACGAAAATTTCCTACGACATGAATCTAACTGACGAGTGAGACAGCGAGTGTCAGAGTTTCATTTGAGCCAATGCGAAGCTTTTTGGATAAATCTGCTGCAGAACTTTATGGTAGTTTGGCCCAATTACAATAAAGCAACATTACAACCTGGCAGCTACTATTTCACTTCGCTATTTAAACACAATGAGCGACTTTTTAAATATTCAGAGGCTTTGTGAATTTTCTCTATTCTACGCTTGGAATCCTAAATATCTTCCAGATAACAGCGAGCGATCCGGGCAGCTGTTTGTGTTTATTGTCTGAATGTTGAAATGGTTCACTGAACACTTTCCACCCAAATAGAAGGTGCAAGGTTCAAGGTTTAATCTATTTCATCCATAAAAAACATGACATACACACACGCACGCACGCACACGCACACGCACACACACAAAGGTGCTTTGATGAATATTTAACCAGCAGCCATAGGATTTGATCCAACTGTTGCAACGTGGCTGGCCGTGCGTAGCTCTTCTGTGCAGGATGATTTATGAGGAGAGTCGTGGCAAATGTGAAGCTGTTCCAGAATAGTGTAGGGATATAATGTATAACTTTATTAAATGAGTCTGAACATGACCACGTGTTATGATATTATGTTGAAACGTGGCTAATATTGCACCATTCAGCTACAACATCATCGTTTATTTTAGTTTATACGCAAGAAATGGCTTAGTGTCCAGATATTTGTCCTCCTCTCTCTGGCTGTCTTTGTGTGTGTGCGTGTGTGTTTGTATTATATTGGACTATAAGTATTATGAACATTGTGTCATAAAGCTGTATTGCATTGATTTGATCTCCTGCAAACCTCCATCAATTGAAGTAAACTTTACAACTGTACGATACCATACAAACAATTTCTTCCAAAAATGTGACCCCAACACTGAATTGGCTCTTTTTTTCTGTAGGATTATGAAATATTCCCAAACCACAGGACGTAATCAGTGCATCTAATATCTCTTATTTCATCTCTGCTGCTCCCTCCATCGCACCGTGACCCAGAAATCGATCAGGTCTACCATCGTTAAGAACATCTCAATTTCCTTAATGCAGCTCCGGAGAGCGAGGAATGACACGGAGACGGGAGCGAGGGAAATAAGGAGGCAAAAAGGAGAGCTGAGATGGACCCACTGGAAGCCACAAAGGAAAAAGTGCAGGTTCTTTATGCAAAACCCCAACAAAAGGTCCCGTTCGATTGAACCTGAAAGTCCCATTTACAGGGGACATTAAAGTGACAGAGTAAAGTCGCCCTCTCGCAGGGGCAAAGTAAACATCAGGAAATGATTACTTGGAAATAAGCTCCATTTATCTGCCATGTCAACAAAAGCAGGAAAACTTATACTGCAGCAAGTACAATGCATTGTGGGGACTTGGCAGCCGCTCTCTTTGGTATCAGCAGTTATATGGCTGAATAAATATGATAAGAAATAGCGGGAGCAAGACACCAAAAATAAATATGTGACCAATTTTATAATCCTGACATTCACCTGCGCAAATATTTACAAATGGAACACTTGAGACGGTGTAAAACGATTAAATCTGTGTTCGCCAAACGACAGCGTCTCACTGACGTCCGTACATTCACCTGCAATCTCAGCGTTCTCCAAGCTGCGTTTTTGCTATTTCGCCACGACCCACCAAATCCGCAATCTGTATTCCCCTTCAGACGAGTCCAGACTGAGGTGACATATGGCTGCCATCAATCCGTCCGTATCCGACTCCTCCACATACAGTGAATGTCGCGCAGGTGCTGCTAAATCACTCATTGTTCCCTGAGTGTCAGCGCAGCAGACACGGGATGAGACACATACATCACACTAAAGGTGACGCGGTGAAACGGCAAGTTTGGACGTGTGAGCAGCGCATTTTAGTCCTCGTCTCACCGAGGACAGACAGCCGTTCCGCCGCAGGACATCTGTACGCCAGCTACTAGCTCAGACGGTCCAGAATAATAAACGTGGTATTTGAGACCACATAACTGCTTGGCTGATTGTGTGATGTAGTAGCTCTCTGTAATGATGCGAAATGTCTCCACGCTGTTCGGTCATAAATTTAAAAAAAAAAAAAAAGAAAAAAAAAAGAAGAAGCAAAGTGAAAAACTGTTACCATCTGCCTGATGACAAAATAAACACGGAAAGTTTTAAGGAGTGTTACATCGTAGCATCGCAGTGAAAAGAACTCAAAAGTATATCCTGGGATTTGAGGGGTTAGATTAGCTCATAATCCATTGATGCTGAAACCCAAGGACAGCGGTGAGTTAGGTCTGTTAAGCAGTCACACAAGACTTATTGTAGTATTTCCTGAAATCACTGTTACAGCCACAAATCATAAACTGAGGGATCTGTGGTAATATCACCTCTCTGCATCACCTCCTACTGGTGGGATCTAACTTTTTAATCTTGGAGCAGGAGGAGGAGGAGGAGGAGGATGTGTATCAGTCTGTCTGCTTGGAGGTCATCAAAAGAAGTCAATGATGGATTTCGGGCAAGTTGGACATGATTCATGCAAGAATTCATCCATTTTTGTTTGTCGTTTGGCCTGATGGTGACGAAGGAAAATTTTTTTTTGGCACATTTGTTTCTAAGTTTAAGGTCAATGGTCACAAAACTGTACGTGGATCAAGCCAGACACATGGCACCTCTTTGTTATTTTATATTCTTTACTGTTTTGTGATAATAATCACACAAATTTACGGACGGAGTGGGTGTGGCTTATTCTCCAAACAGTCTATATCTCACAAATTAGTCTGATATAAGCACCAAATAACCTGATGGGGGCGCTATAAAAACAAATATTTGTCAGTATATTTGGAGCCGATAGAATTAAAGGCTTGTTTGTCTGTGTGTGTGTGTGTGTGTGTGTAAGAGTGACAGTGTGCTGGTCATAGTCTAGTCAGTAACACGTCTTTCCACTTCCTGTTGCTTTAATACGAAGCCTGCCAGCTGACATTTTAAGGTTTCTGGCTTTAATTCAAACCTCCTCCTGCTGCATTTGATATTTGGTCTTGAGACATCAAGACCACATTGGTGACATCTTCCCATGCTAATTATTCTTCATCAATGTACCAAAACAAAAAGCAGATGCTGGCACTGGATCTGACCCATTCTCTGCCATCTCTACACACACATCTGTCATCTACACACACACACACACACACACACACACACACACACACCTCTGCATTCTGTGAAAACTCTTCAACATCGCTGTCCGTCCCCTGGGAGGAGGCGGCTTTGAGCAAATGAGCTAATCTATGCGCAGCTCTGCCATTTGTCCGTCCTTACAGGAAGTTGTATATGATTATTTATACATGTTGTATTTTCAGCATTACAACCACTTCAGGAGGTGCTGCTGCTGGTGGGGTCAATTTCTTCCGGTTGAATGAATGAGTGTTTGGAGCCTGGTGTGTTACGGGTGACTGCTCTCTCCACCAAACCTCTCAGTCACCAGACAGCAGCTATTAGTGCACTGCTAAAAGCCCTGGAGGAATGTTCCAGCTTTATCAGGCAGTAATTAGGATGGGGAGTGAGAGATACACAGGGTCGGGCCTTTGCTACTGGTCTGCTAACTATTAATAATATATACCGTATGTATATATTGGGGGATCGGTCTAAAGTCAACAGCGTGCATATTTTTACTCTCTGCGACTGCATCCGTTTACACAGGTACACGAGGTCCTTAGCTGTGTGTTCCGTGAAATACAGCCAGTTGTCAGATTGCGGCCGATGAATGTTTTGGGGGAGACTAAAGACACAATTAGGCCTTGTAACCTAAATGTTAAAATAAAAACGTAAACACAGTTAATATCAACTGGAGCATTTAAATATGAAGGATTAAATCAAATTCTGAACACACAGCTGGACAGGTTTAATGCCGGGCAACTTACGAGGAGATGCCAAATTGAAAGAGTCAAATTGAGCAGTAAGTTTAAATTGCTCCCCATCTCTAAAGCTCCACTCTGCACCTTCCGTGTTGAATACTTACATTCAACCAGATCTGAAACGATGCAGGGTTTCGTTTTGAAGCGGGAGACTCGCTCATTCTGTTCTTTCACTCGGCTCTTTCAGCGGCCTGCAGCATTCAGACTGTGTATTTACCAGTAAAAGGCCCACACACACACGCACCCAGAAACGTATACGCAAAGATCCGTACAATCCTCTACAATTGCAAACAGACTAAACCGCATCACAAAACACGCTGGATATAACGCACGGTATCGGTTGCTTTGGTTTTGCCCGTACATACATTTCAACCGTGAACCGAAATGGATGGAAACAACAGAAAACCGACGGACTCGCATCATCGTGGCAGAGCCGGTCAGTACTGATAAACAAATACGGTGCAGCGAGTGTGTTATACAAAAGGTTACATAAAATACCTCTTCATCAGCAGAAATCTGAAACTCTTCAACTGCGCTTCAACTTCTACTGTAGTTAAAGACAAAAACACTTTTTTCTTAACCAATATAAATGTCCTAGCAGGAAATATTCATATCCCGGTGTCTCGCGGTGATGACTCGTGGCCTTGAGTGATGGTTTGGCAGTGATTTGCGGGACAGCCGCTTTGGAAAAAAGGAGGCCGGCATCCAAGGACACGGTTCAGGTGTGTGTGTGTGTGTGTGTGTGTGTGTGTGTGTGTGTGTGTGTGTGTGTGCTGTCTTTGTGTGCTTGCATGAGGCAGATTAAGCTGCATTGTTTAATTTTAGCCAGGATGCCCAGGATATCTCATCTTCCTCATGGTTACCACGGGAATGATGGAGTGCCAGTAAAGCAGTGAAAATGTTGCTCTTTTCAAAATGAAGACACTAAACTGTGTGTGTTGCAGAATATGCTTTACACACTGTGTACACAGAGTCATGGAGCTGAGCTCAATGTAATTATGCAGGGGTTTTCAACCAGTGTTCCGCGACCCTCTGATGGTTCATGGAGGTATTGCAGGTGGTCCGTGACAATGAATTCAGTCATGACATTTTAATGCCGGAAGCATTTAAAACATGTTATCGTTTTTATGTGTTCATTTTCATTCGTTCATCTAAATAAATTTTGCAACCGAGAGTGGATTTTCCACACTGCCGTGCCTGAACAATACGGGGCTAAACCGGATTGAAAAGACAGGGATCCTTTGAAAGGCACTCAGCGGGTGACATGTGGAGACGGACAGGAGAAGAAGAAATCAAGAGTCACTCAAGTTTGGCCGGATGAACAAATGTAAAGTATAAGCCTAATACAGAAACACTTTAATCATACAGTAAATCCATCGAGAAAATAGGATTTTGGTATCTGTGCTGAGAAAGGTACATTAAATATGTACACAAAAATATCCCACAGAGATATCCCATTTTCCACACCACCATTTAATCCATCAGCCATTTATAGAACGCCATTTCCACCGCATCCATCCGTCAATCCATCATTCCTTTCTTTCAAATGTGGAGCTTTAGCTTTTACCCAGTAATAATTCCGAGAACTACATTCACACTGGTAACAGGAAACACACATTTTTTGTAAGAAAAGTGCCAAAATATTTGGTAGTAAAGGTTGAGAATCATTTTTTTTATGCCACTCCATGCCTGTAGGGGGCACACGTGGTAAAATAATGCCTATAACCAGAGTCAGTCTGACACTCTTCATCATCCTCTCTCATCCACACTCCTTCATCATTTTCTTTCTGAGACTCTGTGAAGACATATCTCTCCGTTCGGTGAATTTAAATATCCCATAATGCATTGAGCTCACCTTGTCTTGCTGCTTGTGCGGTAACACTCTCCGGTCCATCTGGCCTCAGTGGCACCAAAGGCGAGGGCAGTCACGTTGCTTTCAGACCACAAACACAGAATAAACATTCCCAGCGGTCGCTTTTGCTGTGTATCAAAACATCAAAACTCATCAACGAGATTTGTTGCTTAAATTTTGCTGTGAAGACCACTTACAGCTCTGAAACCTCCCAGCGTTTCGTCTTTCTGAGACACCAAACGTAGCTTTGCCCGTGTCAGTGTTCTTCTCCGCGGCTTTCTGGAAATTCGACGATTTCCAACCCAGAATTTGAGCAACTTTTTCATTCCTTGACATTTTTAGACATCTGCTGTAAAGGTGCAAATATCTGCAGGCGCGCTGAGTATTTGTCGTGCGTGCCCGTGTTGGTGATGTGTTGTTCTCAGCAGTAGTTAACAAGCCAAAACAAACTTTGATGTCTTTTTGCTCTTCGAACGAGGACGTTTCGCATTATGTTTTGATGTGTTGTTTTTTTCAATAGGCCCTCTCTCACTCTCTCTCCCTCTCTCTCTTGAGTGTGTGTCACTTATAATTGTCTGAAGTGTTTCAGCTGTGTGAGTGTCGGCAGGCTCTGATTGATCCAAACCCGACTGCTGATTGGTTCCCTGGCTGAAGGTGCTTGCTTGCTTGCGATTGGCCGATCAGATGGAGGTTGACGTGTAAGCAGAGCCAATCTGCATGAAGATGCAGAGCTTCACTCTTCCTCCTCCTCACATCGTAGGGGTGTACCGCTTGTTTTATTTCACACGTTTTTCTTCCGTTTTTGATAGTTAGGGTTCGGTGTTCTGTTAGTGTTTAAACAAGTTAAATTGGTTATGTTGGCTCTGCCCGTGCCAAGCTTGTACTTTGCAAAGTTTGTTAATGAGCAACAGTGTAAATAATTCAAACGCCTCTGACTTCACCACTTTGGTCTCAGGAGCTGGAAAGAGAGGATGTTTTTCATTTTATTGCTTAACTTACCCAAGCGGAACATAACAGGGGCGCATAAAAGTTCATGTTCCGATGTCCACTCAGGCATTCGAAGATAATCTCTCTCTCTCTCTCTCTCTCTCTCTCTCTCTATATATATATCATCGTGTACCTTCTGTCTTTTAGAAAATGCATTTTGCAACTTTCACTTTTGTCTGGATTTGTTGCCATCATTCTAATTTCTCCGATTTGATTTGATTTTCCACTTCATGTGGGGACCTGGGGATCTTTTCTTCTCTCTTTTTCTATTTTCTGCCCATTTATTGAAGCCCGGTACACAATCCAATCATCCTATCCCATCGTCCTCAATCAAAAGCTCCACTTGCTTCTAAAAATAACATTTTCCTCCTCAAGAACTCAAGACACTGCTTCAATTGTAGCGCTGATATTTATTTAATTGAATTTTATTTCACGATTTCCCCTGCAAAACGAAGTGGACGCACGGCTCTAAAAGTGACTCACTTACGTCCTTAGCCATGCCTCTGTCGTTATGCAACCCGTCCTTAAAGTGGAGACGCAGGACCCTCCATAAACACTGATAATCCTCTTCAATATCAACGCAAGGGTGTCTACGTATTTCTTATCATATTCCACAGGGAATCTGATGTCCCAGTTTCCATTAATGAGACAGCTGTGCGTATATCAGCTTCACTTATGGGTGCCGACCAACCTTTGTGCTTATTTAGGGAGCAATTATATTGGCGAACATCGGAGACAGTGTTGATGTATCGAGCTCTTCTTTCATTACGGCGCCAGATAGCTGACGAGAACGGCTAATCGTCTATTTTAATTACTGGTTTTATATATCCTTTTGTGTAACTTGGGCTGTAATTTACTGTTTTGTCACCCCGTTTTTTACGAATCCGTCCACACACTCTTGCTCCAAGTTTCAGTTTTCTCTTTATTCTATATTTTTGTAGAATGTGGCAGATACGGAAAGCGTCCGGCTCGAGCTAATTCGCTGCCTTTGTGTATGAAAGGAGCCGCACGACATCGAAAAATAAAATGGAAAAAAATATATGTGCGAATGTATGTATAAGTTGTTATATTGTTGGGACAGCTGTACAATTTATTCAAAATGTCCTTAATTTAATAATCATAATAATAAACCCACAAAACCACAATAATTTATTTCACATTTCCACAATCGATGGTATACGAGCTAATAGAAAACATCACACAGTCTCTGTCTCTGTGCCCATTTCTTCTTCACACATTAAATTGCAATAATAAACACTTCCACTGATGTATGAGCCATAGAACGTGTCGGCCTTGCTGCCGCTCACTACACTGCTGACTGAGGAAACCACAATTAAAAAGAAATATATTTTTCAGTCAGATGGGCCAGATGGGACTTATTGGGTCTCCGTTTGTGTATGGGTCCTGTGTTTCAGCGTGCGAGTTAGCTCTCCGTCGTCCATATTGTAAATAGAATAGAAGAATAGAATAGAATGCCCTTTATTGTCATTATACAGTGTATAACGAGATTGGAGAGCTTCTCCTTTACAGTACAAGATCCTCAATAGAAAAACAAGGAAAAAAAGAAGAGAGTGCCAATTGGTGTCATATACAAATATACAAATGTACAAATAAACAGTATGGAGGTACCAGGTGTAAGTATTAAATATAGAATATAAGATATAAGAGAATATGAATATAATTGTACAGAATATAAATATATTGCACAGAATGTTATTATATTGCACGGTAGGGTCGTAGCAGCAGTGGCTATATTAATTGAATAGTTATTGAATTGTATTGAATTGAATTCAATACAATAGTATTGAATTCACTTTGCCGCGTAAGATTCGAGTGGGTTTTGTTTAATTGGTCCATTTGTAAAGTCAACCCAACGTGTGAGGTTTTCTACTGTTAGGCCCCACTGAGAGGAAGAAAGCTGTGCCCTTAGACATAATCCATCAGATAGATGGAGTGTGAGCTGTGGGAAAAGGGCAGAATCTAAATGGAGCCGGTCATAAAAAGATAGTCTTTCAGGATCCGGCGCGGTTTGGAGCTCGGTGAGGACGGAGTTGGACGAGGTGAAGAGATGTTTATGTTCACGGCGGTCGGTGTTTCGGCGGTTGCTTACATTTCCGTTACAGGACAGCTGGATCCTCAGATTCACGTGTGAGACCTTGGCATCCCGTCAGACTGCAGCACATGAAACCAGGCAAAGGTCACGGCTGTTTACGTACCGGGCTGTTAATGCGGTCCACGCGAGGACACGGGCCGCTTGAACGTACGTACCTTCAAGTCGGGGACGTAGGAACAGGAACTGAGGACAGTCGCAGGCGGCTCATCGGCTCAACCCTCCACGACAAAGTAAATACTTTAAAAAAAGCACAAAAAGCTCGTCGTGCTTTGTTCTAGCTGTGGCGCTGAATGGACACAGACAGGTGAGACGGGGTTGTCTCACTAAGTCCTTCCTCTTAGACGATGACGAGCAGTGTATTGTAACTGACCCAGACAGCATCAAGTCATCTGTATTCAGAGTTGAGACGCAGCGTCGAGTGTGTGCACGGCGTATCCAGGAAGGCGACAAAGTTTCCTTGAGGTACAACAGACGGAACAAAACGCAGAATAAAAAAATAAAATGAAGCGATGGAGTACAGACAAAACTAGTCTCAGGGTGAGATTTCAGACGGAACAGCATCGACGGCGTCGAACGCGTTTCGTTTGGACGTACCGAGCTTCATCGTTTCTGCTAAAACGAGAGACAATGAGTTTGGTGATGACAGCAAAACCAGGCCAGAAGTGTCTGCAATCAAGTAAGAGATCACGTGATGCTCACCAACACCGCACCATCTGCCGCTAGACTTGACCAGTGGGCGATACCATAAAATATTCAAAATATCACAAAAATAATCTCAACTAGGCCACATTTCCATCAACCGTGTCCAAGTGAATTCATCTCCAGCAAACTCACAAAGGACTCGAAGAAATTATCCCGTGTTTGTTTGGGTGTAATACGTGATGCACATACCTGCATCACTGTTGAAAAACAATAACACTAACGAGAGTTAGTTTCTCTGATCTTTTCACACTGATTCCTCATTAGACTCCATGGTTTGTTGTATCCTCCTCAGTGGATGCATTCAGGCGCCGTTTCACATCAAATAATCACATCCAGAGAGCTTTTCATTTCATCCTTCACGTCTTCAGATTGCCAAAAGGTCACATGACATAACTGCATTTATATTTGCGATTCCCATCAAGTATTTTCATTCTCGCATGTCAAGGATTCTCAAACACTGCAATTACCGAGGATTACTTTTCAGGACGGAGACGCAGAATAATCAGCGGACACCATCGCGTCATCCCAGCGGCAGGGACGCAGCCATCCGTCCACGACAAATGGAAGCCATAAGGACATGTTTACCATTAACGTGGCAGATGTCTGCTCTGTTGTCTATGACGTATAAAAATGTCAACGGTGAACTTGCCCACAATTACTTCTGGTAATTACTACTTTGCGGGCAGCCAGGCGTGATGCGCTAAAATGATCATTCATTCTTCCAGGTTACATCCTCAGACATTTCTCTCACCTCTCGCTCCCCCTCCCTCCCCCTCCTCCTCCTCCTCCGCACGTTTCTTTAATCTGAGCTGAGCTTCCTGTGCAGCTAAGTGCGTGCGTGTCACAAGAAATTCTCGGATTAAATTCTCTGTGTTCGTACATGGGAGTACAGACAGAATGGAGAAGAAGGAACACAAGCAAAAGCACAGGCATGAAATCGGCCAGGGGAAAAGCTTGTACGGCTTCAAAGGGAAATTCCAGTGATTTGGACATGTGGACCTTATGTCATTCTCTCTTTGGCAAGCAGCTCCGTGCAGACTCATGAAAGAACCCATTTGAGCTGAACACACCCTTACATAAAAGTTGAGGAATGCTTTGATGTTCATCAATATTATCATAGATTATGTTGGATTGATTTTGCAGGAAGAGTGGTTGGGAGCGTGTTGTTCTGTGCAGAGGTTCGGCTGGGGAAATAAATATGAAAATGCTTTGAACAGGGTGGTTACGTTGACGGCGTACGTACAGTAAGATAAAGAATTGAATGTTCTCTCTTCTCGTTGGGAGACTAAGATAGCATTTTTGTTCTGCTGCGATGGACAAGAATCCACTTCTGCTCCGTCTCTGCTCACACAGAATGCAAATAGATGGTTTTATTCTAGTTATTCTTTTCTTTTCGAGTTAATGTTCCCTCCCGCACAATTTTGTTGACTTTCTTCATAAATTACCACGGCTATTAAATTGATTTGCCAAACTTATGTTGAGTGAAATCAATAAACCAGCCTAAATTCCCCTCTGATGAATTTTTATTGCTTGCTGTCATTTTCAGCTCCTCGTAAACGACCGAGCAGGTT
>OMNV01021108.1:14723-24843 GCA_900303265.1 Brotula barbata | reverse complement strand
AGAGCAGGTTTTTTTTTTTTTTTTTTTTTCTATTTCTAATTCTATTTGACTCTTCAATACTGTCCCATCCAATCAAATCATTTAGGGGGGGGGTTTTCACCTCAGCAGTTTACGGCCAGAGTCGGATTTTTCTTTCAAAGCTTTTCACTGGAGTGATTCTGTAATAAATGATGGAAAAGTCAACTCTTAACTTCCCATGCCTGATTTTTATTCCTGATCTTTATTTTCACTCTTGCTCACTCACACAGTATCGTGATGTGTTTTCTTTTCTGTTGCTGCCACGTTTGTTACATGTGCTTTACTTGAGTAGGTTTGCCTGATTAGATTATTCGATAAGGTTTCCCTAATCTGAGTAAAACTTTCTGTTTCAAGTTTGGCGTGCAGGATAAACACTTTGTGTGTGCGGTGCAGCTCCGTCTGTTACTGTACCCATAAACGGTACAGACACAGGGTAAGATGTTGAAATCATTGTTTTTCCAAGAGGAATTGGTGGATTAATTCAACAAAGCATCAGTAATGGAAACCATACTTTAGAAACACATAAACAATTGCATTTCAACCAGGCAAAGGCAATTTATCCACCTTTTAAACTCCATTAGCACGAGCCGGAGCTCTCATGTATCTTCTTGACAGCGTTCTCCTTGAGAAATAAATGTTTTCAGGACTTTTGCAGCAGAACAAAGACAACCTGGACTGTATTCATTGGCCGTAGCGAATCCTCTGAACGTCAAATTATTATTTTTTTGATTGATAATAATGACAGTAACGTCGATTATGCTAATAGTGATGATAGTCAGTAATCACTCTGGACGGAGAGATAATGAACGTCGGTCTATAAAAGCGTTAGCTCTCACTGCAGCGCGGCACATACTCACTCAACACACAGAGAGGGAGGCGAAGGTGACTGAAACACTCATCTCTCAGGATTAGTGGAGCTGTTATTCCTAAACAGTGAGCGTGCTATATGCATTTATGTATAATTTTCCCCACTTGAACACCAAATCTCGTCTAAAAAGATCACGTCGGTAATCCAATGAGGCGAAGGATCCATGGAACCTTGGCGCAATGGGAGAAATCATGTTACCTTTTACAACGTACAATAAAAGGTTTTATCAAGCTTTCATCTTAATCTGATTCAAGGTCCATGGAAATCCGCCTAATACAATCACAGTGTGTCTCTCCGGGTTCATAGCAGTTCAGTTTTTTATCCGATCGGCACATTGAAATATCGTGGAATGAGAAACCTGCATGGAAATGGATGAAGTCTATGGGATGTAATCCTAAAAGAAAATGTCTGGGAATGCAGCGAAACAGGAGTCAGCATGAAGCAGGCTGAACGTCACCGGCTGCTATTATCGCAAACTGTAGCTTTAATTTAACTTCTAAGCTGAATAAATGAACATTAATTTGACACCAACCCTGGTGAATACAGCGGACCACCACCAAATCAATACCAATGATCCCCGGCCCTCAAAGACTCCGTTAATACGCTCTACTTGCCTCATCTTATTGAATGAAGACTGAATAGGCTCGGCTCATAATCTCTCCTGCAGCAACCCAGAACGAACCCCATTCCCTGCTCAATGCCATAATGAGGCCTAATGCACTCCATTCATCATCACGTGTAACAGGCAAAAACTGAAAGTAGCTGTACCGAGTTATCAATAAAGGATATCTATACATCCACGCTGACGCAGAACAAAACCCGTGAGCCGTCATCGACGCCCCATTTGAAAACAGTCTCGTTGAGGCTTTTAAGACGTGAAGTGCTCAGGACAGGCTCGCGGTGTTCGCCGCTCAATCAGGAGCACTTTCTCCGACGCCGCTGGAGCTGCTTCAGAGGACATTTGCGCCGACGGCTATTAAGATACAAACAATAAACGGCAATCAGCGATCTCGTCTGGCTCTTCCGACTTATTCTCTGCCAGTTTTGGTTGACTGGTGGCCAAGGCTCTTGCGCTCGAGGTTAATTGCTCAAAATGTATGATTGGTATTCCGATGAATGTCAAGTCCAGATGCACCTGTGTGAATGTAAAGTAGGATCAGCCCGACGGCAGGACCGAAATGAAAATGTGACAATCAAACGATGGCGACACGTGAGAAGACAAAAAGAGGGTGATCGTCGTTCACGTCCTCTCGAAAAACACGTGACCTTGGACTGTCCATAAGATGAATTTATTCAAGGTAACATCATTTTTCTGATTCGCTTTGCAACTCAGACAAACCCCAAGGTCAGTTTATGTTCAGCCTCCGTCTTTATGAATCATCGCTGTGGACAGTTTGCTCGAGGTAAAAGACAGGCAGGACGGAGACATTGAACCCGGCTAAAAGGACACCTGAAAGAAACCTTATCAAAGCCGCACAGCCAGGCGCCCGTGGAAAATAATGAAAAAACATGACATCCTCTCACCCAACTTGCTATGAAGTATAGTTGTGAGAAAAAGCAAGACAGGAAGAAGTGAAAGTTCTGTTGAGGGTGGGAGGATTAAGAGCTGTGAAAAGATGCGGGAAGATGAGAAGAGAGAGAGCGAGAGAGAGAGAGAGAGAGAGGCAGAGACTTTCGGCGAAAGGCCTTGCAGAGGGGCAGATTAATCGCGTCTATGGCGCTCACGCAGATTTGGTGAAGCTAATATCAAAGCAACAGCTGGAGGAAAAGTTCACGCTGAGGCAGAGACACATCAGGACAGCTGCAGAAAGGCAGCCGTCGCCATATCCGCGGCTGCCGTGGTTCTCCGTGCGTATAGGCGCACGACAACCCACCGCACCGCCTCCTCCGCTTTGAGTGAATCTTTCCTGTGAAGCTCATTTAGCGAACGCTTCAGCTGCTGATGTTTTATACAGCAGCACGCTAAAACCTTGGGACGAATTCAGAGGTCCTCTGATTGGGAACACCTTAAAAAATGCAAGCGCCTTCAAAGAGCAGCGACTCCGCATCCATATGAAAATGCACTTGGCTCTCGCTGAAACTTTTTCTCCCCGCACATTCGTTTTCCTGCAGCCTTGATGTAAACCCCGTGGGTCTCGATCACTCCGAGTCTTTAAGGAACTACTTTGCTCCAGGCGTGCCCTTCAGTGGGATTTTTTATTTAATCTCTCCAAGAGCGTGAATATCTCTCCCTCTTCCTCTGTCGCTGTTTTCAGCCTTTTTGTTTGGTCTCATTATTGTATCCAATAACTTATTACGTTATACAGTACACCCTCTGTGAATACATCATTGGTAATTCCAGACTTTATTTCAGCTGCGCATCTTAAGCCAATTTAATACTCTGGCAGAATTAATTTCCTGGGGAAGATAAACTTCCCGTAACCAATCGACAGTTCATATTTTCCGGTTCACTTTTTAGATTTGCATCATTTTATACTGTACTATGATAGTGCGAGATACTTATAGGAATTCTATGGAAATGACGCTTTGGAGAACTTCCAGCAGATCATAAAGAGCACTCCTAGATATAGAAATGTGTTATTACTATGGTCTGGGATCATTGCTGCTGTATTTATGTACTGGAATAACTCAGTCCCAGAGGTCTGAATGATGAGGAAACTGCTGTCTGTATTGTGATATGGAGCTGTTCCAATGACAATAAATGAAGCGTTCCTCTGAGCACTTCAGTTTCATTTAATATCCAAATGCGTCTCTCATTGCAGTCCTCCAAGATCTGATTAGGGCAGCTGTAACCGCTGTCACCTATTGTCATTGAGTACTTAGTCAACTTTTCCAACTCCATAATGAAAGTTAGAGGCATAAATGCTGATGTAAACGTGTCGTTACAGAAAGCAAGGCACTGCCTGGAACACACACTTTTCACCTTACAGAGCTGTACAGCTGCTGCTGTACATTCATAATTGCCGGGAAGATTAAATCTAAATCTGTCTGAGAAGCACACGCTAGTGGTGGTGCATACAAAGTTGCACTGGATGACCTTCACACTCGATTTGTGCTACGTTTCATGTTCATTTCAGTTCATGTCGAATCAGAAAACAACAGGTAACAAGGTTGTCCTTGTCATTTGATAAATGCAGACTAATTAGCTGCCTGCCTGGTGGTCTGCGTCAGATTGACTTCTACCTCGGAAAACTCAGCGTGAAGTTAAAGTCTTTTTACGGACGTATAATTGAATTGAATTTCGGTTGAATTGGGGGGGAGGGGGCGGTTCTTGCAACCAAACTTCCACAAAAGGACGAGAAAGGGGGCAAAGTCGACTGAACAACAAGCGAAAAGGCCACAAATATCAACAGACGTATTGATATACAGTAGATAAATAATGGATCAAACGCAGCACAGCCAAAAAGCACAACCTGACCACAGCAGCGTGGCAGGAGCGCGTTGGCACCACGGGGATGAATGTTGGAGCTGACAGCTTAAATGGACCACAGATGATGGATGGATGGATGCCTGGTGTTTATTTCGGTCAACTGACCCGTGTGCAGGTTTACGTGTCCTTCCTGCATTAACATGACATGTAATCTCTTATGCTACCGTATTGTGTATTTGCATAAAAAGTTCAATGCGATATTCTCTGTTGATTTATTGATGTGTACATATGCAAAGAATTCAAAGTGTGCACTTGTAACTTGACTCAACTGAATTTGCAAATTACTACATTACTGGAAGACAGTTTGCAGAACTCTCACGCTCTGAATTTATTATATGTACACAGGAACAGTTGTATCCGTTAGAGTATGCAAATTTACAAACTTGAGGAACTTGGAGGCCCCCATCCTATACAAAGACGCAGATCCAAGTCCAACCCTCCTATACAGCGTGAGATTCATCAGGCTAAAGCAGGATTCAAATATGATGAATATGGAAAAACTAGAAAGGAACAGATTGAAACTTACTGGGAATCTCATTAATGTTTCCCACCATGTGACTGATGAGTGATGTCATTTGCTCCTGTTTACAACTGTCGGCAGCTGCGAACCGATGTTTGCGTTTTAGAGGCAGTTGGTTTCACCAAAGGCATCGGTATACACTCAGGGCCGTGCACATGGATATTTTATGAACAATAGCGTCATGCTTTTTATGCCGGAAGGCAGGAAATTGAATTTTCACTCCAAGAAAACCTGAGGGTGAAGACCTGGCAGCTTTATTTTGCCAGATATCACACACACACCACAGCAGGTCATCCGTAACACATGTGCACACACGCACACACACACACACACATACAGTGCATGCACCATGTTTACAGGCGCGTGCAGGACTCGACTCCATCAAGCTGCCAGGCCCCATCTCTGTTACTGTCAGAGTTGTAGGTTAAAAGCCTTCAATGTGAAAGATTGCAAATAATACAGCAACATGGGGAAAAAAAAACAAAAAAAAAAAACATAACATGTCTGAGAAGGCAGGATGAGGGAAGAGAGGAGAGCGAAAGGAGGAAAACCTGCAAAGAGGATGAGAGACCCATCAGAAAATATAGAAAATATACATAACTTCGATGCTGATGTTCATTTAATTTAAGTATCCAAACTATTTTTGATGGTAGCTGTACTTACATATTGGAATGTCAAGAATTCCTGGTCCTCACGGTGTCATTTATACTCGATGATAGTCGTCAGATTAACAAAATTAGAATTTCAACCAACATTCCACGTCTTTAAAGCTAAAGAGCAATCACACAGAGGAGGAGAAGCAGTTAGCAGTCACTTGAATGAAGCTTTTCAAACTTCCTTTCAAAAAACGAGCCTGAACTTGATACGAGTTCGACTGTCAGCGTGTTCTGTGTTCGCTTCTGTTTGAGCTCGGAGTCAATATTTCTCATCGAGTAACAACTCAAACTGATTAAAACGCCTGAACTAAACGAACAGCACTGTTGTACGACATCACACTTTCAATAAAATCAAACTATTTTCCCAACTATTGAACCGTCACCTGTTGCAGGCTTTGATTTGTTAAATATTTATGCTCCACTAAAGTACAACACCCCCCTCTGTATACTGTAGCAAAGTATTTTTACCACAGCATCTATGATTAGCGTGTTCCCGTCGATAGCGAGCTTCTCTTGCGTGGCGGGCTCCGTGTCTGATGACACAGTTGCACGCGATGTCTCACGGTGACTGAAGGACACATACTGTGCTTCATATGCAATTAGCATGTGCTCTTCCTCTCTCCCTTATCATCACACATACAGACTCCATTCCTCCCCTCTTTCGCTCCCGGCTTGTCTGTCTCTTAGCTTTATTTCTTCTTCTTCTTCTTCTTCTTCTTCGTGCGCTGCTTCCTGGAGCGGAAACTTAAATTAATTATTCAGCCAGAAATAATTTGAAGTGAATCACCGAAAGTAATCCGGGGAATTAATTTGGTGGAGGTATTAGTACGGCGTGGGTCAGCTGGTGTAGCAACCTGGAAATAACCTGTAACACTGCAGAGGCTCCACTGTTTCCCCTCAAACGAAGCCAACAAAAGAGGGCGAGATTTCAGGCCTTTCTCGGATCACGCTGTCTCATCCTATGGGGTCCATAAAACATTTAGTACTCAGATAGCAACTATGGCCAAGCAGCCTCTTCTCCTCTCATCTCGGAGTGGAGCGCAGCAGTCCAGCAGTTCTTATCGCCTCTATTTCTACTCAGAGGCCCATAAATGACAGTGGACTTGGCTTTGACTCAAACTGCAGGCTGTTAAAACTTCAAGCGCAAGTTTTCCCATTAAAAGACGGTTTGGTACATCTCAGTAAAAACAGTTTGTCTCGCTGTCTTCTTTCTATCAAACGTGTCGTCCGTGTAATCCATCATCTCCGGCGCCATGCAGTGTCAGCCCTTTTACTGTACTTCTGTCATTTACTGTATTTCTGAGTTGTTTATTTTATTCAGATGGATTTTATTACTCTCGATCAAGATTTATGTACTTTCTTCTTTAATGTTCAAATATAAACAATAAAATACGTTACCTGTTCCCGATAATCTTCAGGAACCACCGGTTGCAAATCCCTGACTACAAACTTATAATCACTTTCTCTTTTTGGCTGCTTTTCTTCCATCTTCTGAATGTAAAGACAAATATGTGATCCGTACTAAAATCTCTCATCATCGACAGCCTGCGTTCACAAAACGAGCGTTCGGTGCCAGATCATCATGGCCGCATCGAATCATCCCACCGCCTCTCTGTTTCGGTGATGACCGTGCGTGCATAATCAGCTTGAGGGACAATAAATTAAAGGGCCCATTACTGTCATGCAGACAGCATAATACAACGAGAACAAAGCCCGTGCTTACGACCAGTTACAGATTCTCACCAGGACCAGATATCCCACCAAGCACCATATCATAAACGGTCCATTACCGAACCTCATAAATTGTTTTTTTTTTTGGGCCGTGCGGGCTCGGCGGGCTCGGCGCGCTCCCTCTAACGTACCTGGGAGCCTTTTATCATTGATGCTCGGGCCTTACATAGTTTATAAGGTCAGCCTGTTATTGATTTTGTTTGTCTCCTCTTGACTTTCCTTCGAACAAATGCCTCATTTCTGAGGAAACGTGTACACGGCACGGAGAGAGAGCGAGCAGGCTGTGATCGCAGTTTGTCACATTGGTAACGGCGCAGACACGAAGCTATTTCTTGGAAGAAAATATCTCTCCGGTGCTCTTCTTGAAATCACTTTCCCGCATCATGCGGAGGAAAATGTGATCTCCAGCAGACCAAAACCAATTTAGAATAGAATAAATGACGTACCTGCCCATTTGACAGGCAGTAAAACCTCTGATCCTTAGTTTTCTGCTTCGTGGCTCTCTTTTGACACCGTGCTAACCGGCAGGAACGCTCAAATGTAATCATTACCATGCAAATAAGCAGAGGAGACATACAGACAGCGCACTAAACGAGCGCTGACATATAAAGACCCGTCGGCGATCGATAAACAACGTGGGAGTGACTCATCGCAAGTGGGCTAACTCGCTGGCCCTCCGCACCTCTCAGCCAGACGCAAGTGCTGAGGCGAGGCTCTCCTCCACTTCTGCTTCGCCACGAACAAGGAGAGACGTGATGGCCCCACTCAGACACAAGTGGCCTGCTGGCAGCGAGTCCATCTCCTTTCATTGATCCGCTGGGCCCGGACGTAAGAAATATGACGGAGGGCCGGTCGTCTAATGGGACCGCAAATGCAAGCAGCAGGGCTGGAGCCTGTCTGCGTGATGTATGCCGGGCAGATGGACAGAACACTCGTCTCCTCGTTGTCAGCTAATCGCTTCTCCGGCGTGCCTCGTGTCTTAGCGAGGCCACGGTTAATAGTCAGCAGGCTCACACGCCCAGACCCCGTCCGGGCCCTCGTTCCCCAGACGAGTACTACCCGGTGGTCGACGAGTCCGCGATTTGAATCCAGACACAGACTGCTCGCCGTCGTAGATTAGATGAGCTCTGGCGATGTGTATCATTTGAAGTCCTATATAATAAGCAGCAAAGTGTGGAGTCCAGCACAGTCTGTCTAATGCTGATATCATTCCACCATATTGAAAAAGTGGCTGATAACTTTGAGCCAATCAATCATTGTGAAAGGTAATATTTTTCCCTTGTACACAAATGTGACACAAGCTAATGTGAGGCTCCAATCAGATAAGATATATTAAAGCGGAGTGATTAAATTCATAAAAATAGAAAAAAAAGGAAACTTTCTCCCAGCTCTTATGAAGTTCTTATTTGGGCAGCGTGTCGTTGTTGTTATTCACAGTATTTTTGGTCCACCTGTCTCTGGGCGCTGTGATTTATACATATGTATGTCCGACACCTTGTTGCTTGTAGACCTGGGGTCTGGGCAAATTAACATACTCTGCCGCGGCGCTCTCGATAAAGAAAATACCCAGGATGCACATATAAATGATATATAACGACGGCTAGAAATCCGTACATAAACCATCAGAGATTACTCAGTGAGAGCTTCCCCACATGCTAAGCATTTATCTTAATTAAACATGACAGGGTGACCTTCTGATCTGCCGTCTCTTTTGAGACCGACTGAGTCCTCAAATGCTGTCACAGTTACGCATGCTGCGATGTGTGGCTACACTGCCGGCTGGGACTCGGTGGACTGGTTTCAGGTGTGGCCTAATTCAAGTCTTAAAATACCTCTCGTAACAAGACGTCATTTATATTTCACAGGTCATTTGTTACACTGCGATGTAAAATGCCACCTTTGAAGCCGTTATTAATTTCGCTAAATGGCTTCGCAAATAGCATTTAACTCACTTAGCGCTTAATACACTCGGCACGGCTCGGGGAGACTTATTGATCCGGCGGCTGATTGGTCCAGAGTCGTCTTCGGGTATTGGCACCTGTCAGCGCAAACGGGCCCCAAATTGAAATGAGTCACTTAGTCTGTTGAAAAATTAATTTTAGAGTAAAGTGAATGTCAAAGTCATCTACACGTCGGTGCATTCCCGTGCAGTCCAAAACACATTATTTCACTCGTTGCGTGATGCTCTATGGGGGAAACGGTATATAAATTTGCATGCAGGACACACAAAGACCGAGGTGTTCGACCAGCACCTGCTGCGTCACGCCCGGACGGTCAGAATGAAGCAGGCTTTTCAGGAGGGGGCAGTATAAAGAGGCCGTACCTGAAACGCTCCATCGCACGGCGCTGCTGCTGAAAAGGCCGTTACAATCATGCTAATATTTCAGAACGGAGATAAAAGAAAACGAGAAAATTTGCGTACCGTAACACCGTTAAAATCTACCAAGCAACCTCGTCCCGTCACATGATCAAACACAAACATCCTGATTTCATCCGCAGGAGATTCACGATGATCGTCACTGACAGGCGTGATGCAACGTTAGCTGAACACGAGCCGAAAAAGTTGCATCAAAGGACGTGACAGAATGGACGGCCGCACCTATTTGACACGTCAGGCGGCCGCAGAAAGTAGCAGCTATTACTACATTTTCCAATGTGGATGACTGCGGGGCGAGGAGGTAATGGGGGAGATGCAGTTGCAGCAACAGCAGCAGCCTCCGTGGCTGACCTTGGTGCTCCTCACAAATCAGCAAAGCACTCAGCTCGAGCCGAGGCAGGGGAAAAATCACTGTGAATAATTTCTTAATGCTTTCACAGAGGGGAACGCGAACGGAATGGGGTCTGGACGAGAGGAGGGAGGGGAGGGGGGGAAGCTGGAAGAGGAGGACAGAGACAGA
>OMNV01021108.1:0-14465 GCA_900303265.1 Brotula barbata | reverse complement strand
GTGTTTGCTCCTTTCAGCCGGGCCAGCGTGGGGGGAGAGAGAGAGAGAGAGAGAGAGAGAGAGAGAGAGAGAGAGAGAGCGATGTCCGGTGACCTGGGATGCTGCAGAACTCTCCATTATTCATGCAGGGTGACTTACATTGCTCATCATTTACATGCTATCATCTATGAATTATTGAAACAGAGTTGTGGGTCTGATGGTCTCTGTAGAGCAAACAGGCCATCAGCTCCGGCTAGACTCTGAACAAACACATCGGCACGCACTTTGAAAAAGGTGTCACTCAGCCGCCATTCGTCAGTGAACTCCCTACGCCCAAATCAAGGACACGCGCTCTGTCCGCGGGGGGAGAAAGAGGAAAATCAGCGCCGAAAGTGGTACAAAAACAATATAAATTCAAACAGGAGCGTTCGAACAGTTCCACGGCGCATTAATGATTAAACGAGTTAATTATGGCTTTATTTTTAGGGAAGTATTCGAGTATTCTGGTTTGTCAGAGAGCAGCGCTGAACACCGAACGGAGTGAAATTCATCAGTAAACGAACGACATACATGTTTAAGATGTACCGTTGTTAAAGGAGACACACACACACACACACACGTCGTTTGGATATTGTCACAGTTGCAACATGTAAGGTTTCACACTGAGAAATGTATCCAGTAGAGCCTGCATGGCCCTTAATTCTGCATCTTTTATACCATAAATTGTTGACATAAACACACCGTGTGAGGCTAATAGGCGAGTGTACGGCGAGCGTCCCCGTTTCAGAGTCCGTACGCGACGGCCCGATGCAGCTGGCCAATCACAGCAGACTTTCAGGTGGCTCAGAGTGGCCTGTTTTCACTCAGTGTGATAAATTACTGCACATTAAAGCGTCGTGTGAAAAATGTGAACACAGAAATTGTTTATTCTCTGTCAGAATATTACATGAACACTTTCAAGAAATCGTTTTGCCTGCACCGAAAGGCCCGGTTGCTGCAGCACGAGCGCAGCTAATTAATTCTCACATGCCTGACCCGACTTTGGATCAGGAACTCTCCAATCCCTCTACTTTACCTCTCACCGTGTTACTGCATCTCTCGCAAATCCCTCTCTGAACATCCTTCCAGAAATAACGCAAAGAAATTTCTGTGAACCTGATGTTTTCTTTCCCCCCCGTGGTCTGCACGAAAGACAGAAAAAAGAAGGAAAGCGCGAGAACAATTCTTACGTGATGATACAGAGAAAAATACGGAGATAATCACCATCAATTCACAAGTTGCCGGGAAAAAAGATTAGAAAATGATTTATTTTAGAAGCTCGGATACCCTGGAGTTTAGTTTTTTTGGTTTAATACATGCAGCAAATGTCCAAAGTTCAAAGTCAAACCACTCCATCTAATTATTTTTCAGCACTAACAGGGCTTCAGGCAACAGCTGTCAAAGAGACTCGGTTATAACAAAGGAGGAAGACGCCGTGCATGCGTGGAATGTTCTAGTGCTTCAAATTAAAAAAGCACATACGAGGAATTACTCTCCCGCCAGTAAAACTTTGCACTTTCATCGCCGACTGACAAAACGAGATTCAAGTCCGGTTTACGGCGCGTAATTACATTACGTAAAATCATTAACATTCAAGATCACGTTTCTGCCAGACATTAAATGTCAGAGATGAAACAGAGCACGGAAATCCAAGGGGGTTATCGGACGGATTCAAACTCCGCGGATGCGTTCGCATTAAAGCTCTCCGAGTACAAAACGATCCGGCCTAGTGATGACAGAGAGGGACGTGCGGTCCTCTGTTGCGGAAATGATAATAACTCATCATTATCATGGAGCGGGGGGGCTCGTGTTAATCACTGGCAGCGAGCACGTTGGGAAAATGTGTACGTTTGATATCAAAGCGATGGCTAAGGAACGCCGTGTAGCTCTGTTTGGGCCAGTTTGGCAGCAGTCAGTGACACACCTGTGTGTCTTATGTGACATGTTATAACACCTCCATATGAAATGGCTGAGAGAGTGTGTGTGTGTGTGTGTGTGTGAGAGAGAGAGAGAGAGAGAGAGAGAAAGGAGGCTATCAGTGTGTGCAGGGTGGGAAAACGATGTGATTATGGTACATGAAATTACTGTATCCTCCAGCTGGTAATTATGACCAGAGTGCAGGTTGATGGCAGCTCTCAAGACACACACAGACACACAGAGACACACACACTTTCCCTCCCTGTCTTCTCTTCCCTAAATGGCTTTGTTTCTTCTTCTCACTCGCTCTCTTTATCCTCTACACACACACACACACCTACACACAAAGTGAAATAATGACAACCAAGAACATCCCCTGCACTTACACCAGCTGCCAATGCCACACACACACACACATACACACACACACAACTTTGTTGGAAAACAATACAGCTGACTGTCCTTGAACAGGGAACCAAAAAAAAAAATATAGCAAAGATGCAAATTGCTTGGTAAGCCCTGGATAATTAATTAAGAATGTTCAGATTTGGTCATGGCTTCATAGCCAGCAGTGCAAAGCTAAATTGTAGCGAAGTGAAAGCTAATTAAGCTCGTCTCTGAAGCCGTGATGTGTTCTATTTACGGCTGCTTTTCTACAGCTTTTTCCCGACGCCAGCCTCACCACCGTGGTGACCTGCAAATTTTACGCCTCTGGTTTCAAACTCGGGATGTCACCGAGCAATCGTAAATCTTATTATTGGCTGTAATGAGAAGAGTGTGGGTGTTAATAATGTAAAACAAGAGTAGATTATGAATATTCATATATCCCATGATAGATCTGGGTGAGGCTTTATGGGCTGGGTTATAGCAGCGCCCATGGCAGACAAGCTCATTGTAAGAAGCTATTTATTATTTGAAGGTGTCACTGTGGTCTGTCTCATCCGTAAAACTACTAAGTGGTTTCCAGTCTGGAGTCAAACTGGTGTGGCTCTGTGAGGGCTCCAGTTTTATTGAGTTTTATGAACTCCCACTTGTTTATTATACTTTATCTCTTACAGTAGCGAGTCTTTATTTCATGAACAATCGCCGCTGATCACTGTAAAGAATCTGCTGTCTGTGGGTGGACAAGCTAACGTTACCACCTCGCTCGAATCTCCACAGGGTAATTTCATCCTCTCCCACAGTCACTTTTTACATTTCCTCTATAGACACAGCATGGCAGATCAGTCGGTGAAATAAATTTGTTTTTGTCAGTTTGAAAAGTAGGCACAGAGCTTATATAAGCCGCAGAAGGTAGGGAAAAAAAAAAAAAACGATTTAAATGCAAATTTTAATCTTGCGGTTAAATTCAGGAAAAGTGCAGCGTAAAGACGTAATTGTACATGTACATAGTAATCGCGGCCCCGTGGACAAACCTGTCGTCATCGACTATCGTTCTGCTTCGTTCATTTTCATTTTTCCCACCCTCTCCTGAGTCAAAGACGTGGTGTAGTGCGTATTATCTTGCACTTTTACAGTCATTAAATAGTCGTCCCGCCTCTCCCGGCGCTCTGTGCAGCCTCAAAGTGCATTAAAGCAGCAGCACAATAGTTTCACAAGGACACGGTCTCCTGCAGTCAGACTTGCCTTTGGGTTACTCAGTCAGTTTAAAGGCCCTGTGGGGAATCCAAGGCTCATAATTAATTGATCCATTTTCTTGTTTGATTCTATTTATAACCAACCTCATCCATCCTGTAACTGCTTCCTTTTTCCTCCTGCGTGAATCACCCAACATTTAGTGCCGAGCAGATTATTACCACATCCAGCGGTGTCGGTGCCGCGGCAGGACGGCCAAGTAATGAATCAATAATTTGTTGTGTTTTCAAAGTTATTTAATCCCCAGTACAGTCACATCCACAAAAGGCCACAGCAGGCACAGTGGGAGCCTGGCAACATGGTGCATGCATATTTCACATGTTCAATCTGAGTAGATGGCACAGCCACATGCTCTCTCTCTCTCTCTCTCTCCGTTGCCTTTGATGGCGGCGCCCCCTTTCTGGCAGGGCGGTCATCTATATTGGATGATGGCGCTGAAGTCAGACATGCTGCAGCTCCGTGTGTTTTCCACCGATGTTTTGAAAAGTTATGAGCCGATAGGAACAAAAACAAGACGTGTAATCAGGACCAGGCTGCCTGTCTTTTATGATTTCCCTCATCCCTCCCGAAGTTTTCACAGCAGAACGAGGATGCAGCCA
This sequence comes from Brotula barbata, assembly GCA_900303265.1. Lineage (NCBI taxonomy): Eukaryota > Metazoa > Chordata > Actinopteri > Ophidiiformes > Ophidiidae > Brotula > Brotula barbata. Next base: position 10,296 of record OMNV01021108.1, on the reverse strand, counting down.
AGATGAGAGCACGAGTGTTTCCCGTCAGAGGCAAAGGGAAGAAAAAGGGCAATATGGTTATCTGATATCATTTCATAACAGGAAGGTCGCTGGTACCGTTTTCACAAATGTCAATGTTCGTAACATTCAGAGAGTCCTTGACGGGGGCTCCAGTGAGCTCCGACCTGCCCCAGATTCTCCTGCACTCTGACCCCTTGCAATAATATACACAAACTACATACTGTAGGTCTCAGCAGGACATGACACAAAAACATCTTGAGAAACAAACAGATCTAAAACATGCTGGCCACAAAGTGGAACTCCTGATATGTGAGCGCTCTTGTTGTTTTTGCGTGTGGGAGAAGGCGATGGGCGATTATTAAGGGGGAAAATATCATTTTAACCATCAGGTAAGGTGTAAATGATGAATTTCCTGCAGAATTCCTCTTGTCAGACTGTATGGTAATTAGATAAGCTACAGATCGAAAAGGCGAGAGTAATGATATGTGAGAAGACCCGGAAATATAGGACGTTTTTGATGCTACGCACACCACAGCACTGAATGTTTAATCTGCTGCACACATTTAAGCGATGCCTGTCTGCTGCTACACTTCATTTCCTTGCACCGCGTGGGATTTCTTGACAAACAGTGGTGCATTTTTAAACATTCTGTATGAAACACATTAACTTTGCATCACTTTGTACATAAATATGAAAAGCTATTAATCAACTGAATGACTGATTTTACAACACAAAATTTGACTGAACAAATTTGAAGGATTTGCAAACGCCATTACAGCCTTTGGGGTTACAGGGAGTTGATGTTGTTTCATATTGAGGTCAATAACGGCCATTTGCTGCCCTCTGCTGGAAACAAGCTTTCATAAGGAAAACTGTTTGAGTATTAATTTGGATGGATGGACAAATTACACTGATCTGAGGTTGTCACGAGATATAATGCAGTTGATTGTAATCTAACTTCACATTCGAGTCTCATTTACCCTCAAAAGTTTTTAAACTCTCTTATGAAACACAGGAACATGATATGGAAGAGGCTGCACACGCACATCTTCAGGGCACAGATATCAGAGAAACACACTGATGTAATAACTACTTCATAGTCACATGATACTGTTTAGCACAAATCTCAATAATTGGATTTCAGCTTTGAATGCCTCGGAGACATTTGTGATATTTTAGCCAGAGTATTAAGAGTCAAAAATGTCAAAATTGGTAAAACATCACAGATTATAATCAGAGATTGCAATAAGCCAAACAGTACATTTGACCTAGGTTAACAACACTACACTGAACCGCACGGCAACTCGGATTTGGTTTTTTCCTACTACACAAAATCACTAAATCCATTGAAAATTGGTTTCATACAATACAGCAGGATTTCTTTTTTACATCCTGTTTAACCTTTTAAGCAGTGGGTAATTACTTAGTGATTGTGTATTTCAAAGATGATAAATGCATTGGACAATTTCACATTAATAATCAATTAATAGTTAAGAATACTTTATATATTACTGGAAGAGGCATAAAAATCTCATCTTTTATTTCTAGAATTCTGATTTCTTTTTTTATTCCCTTTAAATTTATATTATTATAAATGTTTTAGGTATCAAGTTATACAGATTTTCCCACAAGCTCATTAATTGGCGCCATAGAACAATTTGGGCATTTCGCTAGAATTTACAATGAGTTATAGCCGCTGCTGTGTGCTATTGATTGCAGTAATATACAGTAGTTACATGGTACTTGGTATGCTACTGTGCTTAATGATCACATTCTAGACTGTAATTTATGTTATTTTTTGGAGAGAATACTGACATGTGAAAACCTAAGAGGATTTTAATCCTTCAGAATGTGTCATTTACACGTTTGGAGAAACACATTTGACATTACAGCATGACAAAACTATGAGTACCAACAGGTTACTCTGTATGGAACAGAAAATCATAGTAATGAGGAAGTGACTTTCTCGTCAGAATACCATGACCCATTTTCCGAAATTGCGAGGTAAATGTCAAACTTTTTCACTTCTTTTTAAGTTCGCGACAACACAGAGGCTTGTGATGACGGTTATAGAAAAGCAGGAAAATGTGAGATCAGTAAAGTCACCAAAGATCACGTTCATGAATCATGTATTGTATACAGACTGTATTACACCCTTGGGCGTAATCATTATCATCACTGTATCTTCACAAACACAAGGTTTAATGTGCCAACCAGCTTTTTGTGTCAAATAGCAGCGAATCCAGCATGTGACGCTTACTTTCTCGCTCTCATACCTCATCATCGCTCTCACTTAATCAATGTTTAACAAGCCACTAGTGTTGGGTAACATAGGAACCAGCATTGTATCTGTATCTGGTTGCAATATCCAAATAAAGCTCATGGATTACATTCTAGATTTGGAGGGCTGCAGCAAAGTTGAAGATGATCCTTCAGTGGTACTGTACGTTATCTTAAAATGATAGTAAACTTGATAGTAAACTGAAGTTTTGTTTTGTTGCACGAGTAGTTGTAAATATGATGTACAACAGATTAATATACAATCCTGGTACCAGCAAACAACTTAAGAAAATTAATTCTTACTGTTGACTTAGAACATCAAGGTTGATGAATATTATTGACATTAGTACTCCATTAGATATTTCAAAAGATTTAAAACCGAAACAAAAAAACCCCATAATATCTGGATATTTCATTTCATAACTTTAATTCCAGTTTTGTAAACCAGGACACTACTTAAACTCAGATATGCATGACTGCTCGGAGGAGTAATACTAAATAAAAATCAAAGTGTCTTACAAATAAAGGCTCACTTTACAAGTCAAGACGTGTCTCTCTGACTGGAGTGGAGCCGTGTAATTATGTTCGGTAAAGAGAGAAAATGGCATTTCTGTGTCCTAAATAAAGCCTGAAGATTAAATTACAGCAATCACTACCTGGTGTAATTCGTTTCTTGAGTCAACTTTTGGATTTAGTAGTCAATGTTTTTTTAGCTTACCTCTGAAATGTACACACACCGGTCGATTGAAAGCTGCCAATGTGTATCGTTTTCAGAGCCCTTGTCAAGCTCGCACCGTAATGTAGTACCAAACATTTGACCATAGTAGCAGAAGAGGAGTTTGTTTTGTGCAACTCACGACGCTGTCGCTTAGCTCGTCACTGCCTCAATAAATCCAACACATCTTGCCAGTTTGAATCAAACATCCGAGTCTCGACAACATGGGTATAATACAAAAGAAAAACACAAAAAAAGTGACCAACGTTAGACGTACACTGACAGCAGACTGCGCTGACACTTCCCTCAAAAAGCAAGGACGCTGAACATTCAATATTCTTTATGCACCATCATTTGATCCTCAACCGTCCAAAAATACTGTCACAGAAAACGCGCAGTCACTTTGTGCTTTGAATTCTTGCATATAGCATCGAGCCCTTCTTATTGTTCAAACTTTTTTCAGAAACGTGACAACAAAATCAAAGCTGTGGCAGATCAGCAAATATTCTCCCATTGACTCTTTGGTCCCTGCTCGCTCTCTCACTATCAACATGCCTTCCTCTTGTCTTTTTTCACCACAGAGCTTAACTTAATTCTTCCACAGTACTAAGGGCAGCGTAACAGAATTATATTCTACAGATGTACCTAATAAACCTGGAACTGAGAAAGATCGACTTTGCTTCCACCCTGCTACAGCGCTGAGCAACGTGAAATGACCTGATGGGTTTGTCCTCAAGGTTGTGTAGAATTAGCCCATACTGATTAGTGTGTACCTGAAGTATTAAACTTGTCCTTCCTCCTATGGAGACCACATTTAATTTGTAGTCTGTGCAGAAAAAAAACTGCCTCCAGTTGTTGAATTGAACAGCTTTTGTGTGACTTGTCATCAGCTATTTAAACCACTAATTTGTTTTTTTTTCTTCAGAACATTCAAATAAGTAAATTATGCAGCTGTGGTAATGTAATACTGCTGATTTCCTCAGAAGTAGTTTCATTTTCAGGTTTTTTAACTTCTCATTTCAGTCCCCCGGTATTTGCATAAAAAACAGAATAAGAATATCTAAATTACTATAGTGAGCAGGAACATAAATATGGTAACTCAATAGGATTATTGTGCTCCTGTAACGATCCTCGGAGGTTGTGAGTACTTTTATAGCATGGCTGCTAAATAGATCTGTGCAAATATGTACCCCAACTGTGCATAAAGAAATACTGGTCGGAGAGCTCTTTTCTTCTCTTCATCATAGCGTAAGAGTTCTCAGAATGCTGGATCAGTAGAGTGCTTTTACATGTCATTCCTGCAAACCAGACTTTGCTGCAGACAGGAAGCCTGCTGTGACACAAACCAGGACAAGAGGAATCCATATATGGAAAAGGTCAGATAAAAATAAAGAGTTGCTTGACTTTCCAATCTTAGCCAAGGCTAAATATAAAACCTTGTGGTTTCACAGATGGTCACAGGTCACCATCTCACCAAACCTCTTCCTCTCCTCTGAGCAGAGAAACCTCAAGAAAGAGGAAGCTTCGTGTGGGAGACACGCTGAATAAATACAGCAGGATATAATTACATTTTTACAAACTTTGACTACTGTCTGAGTATGCCAGCGGGTGTAAAATGGTGCAATAAATGTCCAGCTCCATCACTCTCCACACCGTCACATATAAAATTTGTACGTACACTGACAAAGAACCTCTACAAACCTCTTCCCTTTTGAAGTGTCAGTGGAAAATGTACAACTCAAAGGAGACAGACCACAAATAATCACAACAATATACTTTCCCTTTGTGCTCTCTGCATAACGTATTGTGTCCGTTTCCTGGGGTTTGGTACCATTGCCTTATCCCCCAAAGGCTTCATTTAGAGTGCTGCGCAGCAGAATTGGGAGCCAGAGACTCGTGGATCCTTACAGGCCTGCAGCCAAATCAGATGCTCTGATACTCTGTATGCTCACAGACGTCCATAGGGACTCAAAGGGAAGGAGGTGTCGTCTTCCTCCTTGTCAGTACTTATTAATCCCAAAGATTCTTACACCGTGCAGCTGGGGCAGCTTGGGGATGAGCACGGTGAGCAAGGAAACAGTGTTGACCACAAAATGGGTCCGATCGTATTTGGTGTAGAAGCTGGTTAGGATATACCTAAAGGAAAGGGAAGAAAGAGGAAGAAAATGTATGTTTAAAGCAGCATGAGAGTAACAAAACAGTGTATGAAAACTACATACAGTAAAATGCTGTTTCTATGGAAATAAGGCAAAACAGTACAAAGGAGCAAAGAATACACAGTGGATAGGAGGCCACTCTTTCTTAAGCAGAAATGGTTCGTGCAGGCACATTCAAAACTTTTTCACTTATTTTTCTTCCGATAGCCTCAGCAAGAATTCATCTAACTCACAAACGTTTCCAGAATGTGCCAACACTTGCAACTGTTAGTACAGCATGCCAGCGAACACCGCCGCACTGGTGATTCACAATGCAACCAATTCATGAAAATATAATCCAGCAAACAAAATCTACTTTCTGCAAAGAACATCTTCATCTAAGAACAACTAACGTGACAGACTGACCACCCAGTTGGGAGTCAGTAAACTCTCCTAAACTGTGTTGCTGATATCATGTGGCATTTTGGGTTTTGAGACTTTGGGTTTAAAATTAGGCCCCACACTTCCTGTTAAACTACTGAACAAGACAGAATTTGTGGTAAAAACTCTCAAAGGACAGGAGCAGATGCACACCTTTTCCAGCTGGAATACTTAAGAATGACCACATTTCTTCCTTTTCTTCCTGCTAACAATAGTTGCAAAGCAAAATTACTAAGGGGGCTTTGAAAATGATGATGGGAAAAAGTGTACACCTGCAGAACTGCTACCACCACAATGTGCAGACTGAGATGGCAGATCTACCCAAGGGACCCAGATTGTGCTTCTTGTTAACAGAACTGCTGGTTAATAGGGACTGAAAAGGACATGACAGCACCGAGAGGTGCTGCAAACGCCAGGCACCCTGACAAGTGATCGTGGCTAATAAGGGAAAGCTATGAGAACACTAGGGTACTGTTACACAAGTTTAGGGCAAGATATAGCTATAAAGGCCACTTACAGGACGATGGGTGTGATGGTGAGAAACTTGCGCGATGCAGTAAACTGTACACCATAGTCCATCTGTTCCCAGTGTGTAAGGAGTCGGGCCTTGCCCTGATCTGGGGTCTCAAACGGGGTCCCTTTCACTGTATGAAGTAGGAGGTACATGCACTGCAACAAACACAAGACACAAAGCAATGTTATGACATACATATGACACATATACAGGGCTGCACCCAAAATGCGGGTGTAAACGTGCAACAAATTCATGTGTTTGCAGGACTCCAAAGCCTAGGAATGTTCTGATAATCTGTATACAATATTGTGCTCTTCTCTGAAAGTTGAAGGGCAAACAAACTGGATATAATATAATATAATCCAGGTTTATCATGTAAAACTGAGCAATACCTCAAATGTGGAAATGCTTCATAAAACATTACTGGCACTCATTCATTGACAAAAAGCTACATCAAGTACAAAGAGTACAAAAGCCCTTCCATTCACAGTACCTGAGAGCCTACATAGAGTTAAGGAACTCTGCTATGTATGATATCCTTTTAGCCATTTTATTTATTATTGTGTTTCGTTCACTTATCATACCGAAGGGCCATTTACTGGGCTGTCACTGCACTGTGTGTGTGTGTTTGCCCCGAACTGCCTGTGGATAGTCTGCACTACTGACCAGGTTGTGGATGAGGTTCGTGAGGGTCCACACCATGGGTACACTAACAAAGGGAATGCTGAGCAGGATGACATGCAGGAGGCCAATTCCCAAAATATAAGACAGCCAGATTCCCCTGCTGTTCATCACTCGGGTGTTGGGGTTCACCTCACTGTGCGCCGTGCCGACATTCATGGTGGCAGTGCCACTTCAAAGCGCCTAGAGAAAGATGTACACACAAAGTGACATTAAATGATTAAATGGGGCTTGTACACATGTTATTGTATTTGGATGCAGGAAATGAATACATTATAGTATAGTACCATATCTATGACTACAAATTATTTACAACATTCTAGAAAGTGTCCCAATAAAACATTACTAACCTGCTCGTAAACAAAATGAAATCCTTATATCCCTTGTTGTGTAAAAAATGCAAAATCACTCAAATGTTACATGTAAAATGAAATTTAGCCCCTAGCCTTCCAGCCAATCACAAACGAGTATTTTCAGTTACCATATAAATAACGTCCAACAACATTTGGATACACTCTAGCTTAGTAGCTAAGCTAGCTCGGGTCTAGAAGTTACCGTTGACTTGAAAACAAACGGCTGGGAACGTCAATACGCGTCAGATTAGCGGTAATTGGTTGACGAAAGTAAACAATGAAGCAATCACTTGCTCGTTCCACCATGCTTTTTGTAAGTAGTCAGAGCTGGAAATGTAACTGGTAGGAAAATTAGGAGTCAAAACAAAAGCCACAAGTGGGCAACCTAGCAGCAGCAGAAGGTGTTAAAAGTCCACTAGCTAGCTATGATCTGACTTTATATGAATGAGTAAGTAATAAGTCGCTACATTCACAGAAGAGAAAAATGGCTTCAACTCCGACCTAGATTGACAAGTCCGTTATCAGTTGCTCCCTTATCGGTGCCTTCGGTAGCACTATCACCGGGTGACTGGCGATGCTCCCCGGTTTGCCTTAGCTCTCCGGTTCCGTGTGCTAAGCGCACCGGTGGCTCCCAGATAAACAATTAAGCGCCACACATCCACTTCGGCTTCGTCTTCTAGCCAACAGCTGGTGACAACACAGCACACTTCATGATAAAACGTCATCTTTTCACGGCCCCATATTTAGATGACTTTTTGCTCGTCGCATTTTGTCATGATTGGTTAGATGACATCACGTGACCAACGCTGGCCTGTCATCCTCTAACGCGCTGACAACACGTTCGACGCGCCCCCCTGTGTCGTCATCATAGTGGGAGGGACTAGAGGAAACTGGCGTGTTGCAGTTGTGAGGATTTTAGGTAATAGTAATTTATATAATTTAAAAGCGTGGAAGCATTACTTAAGTTTACTTACGTCATTGAATAGTTTCACCATAATTACACAAAAAAATGAATTCAGTGCCATTTGTTACTGTTGTAATAAATACTATATTACTGTCACTCGATGTTGGCAATTTCTGTTTTCATCACAACAGCCGCTGGCTCTCACGCTATTTGATACCTGCATACAAAAGGAGGCCCTTGGCTCCTTATGTAGCCAAGGTGAGAGGAGACCTTGCTAGAGGTAATGAAAAAGAATGACAGGGTTGATCCTCAGATGGCAAAATCAAAGATCAAAAGTGTCATGTTCTAGATCCCAAGATAAGTCCCAATACTAATTTAGGACTGCAGTAGCCGTAGGCCAAAGGGGTCAACTGTGTTTTATTTGCATGCAACGTTACATGATACCCACCATTTCTAAGGGTACCCCTGTGATGTGTGGGATCAAACAGGTTTGGTCGGCTGACAGTGGACTCTCGCATGCTCGTAGCCTTAGGAGCTGTAGCCGTGTCGGCCATGTAAACCTAGAGCTCTCTTCACATGTGAGTATGGATGACAATGTTATGAGATCATCGCTGGAACTAGAACAATGGCTAAATACGTGACATTAATAAAATACACCGAAGGAGAGATGCAAGTGATGATGTTTACATGCCATCTTAGATCAATAAGTTGTCAATTGTATTGAGTGTATTTGAAAGTAAGGGTCAGAGAGGGACACGCATTAAGTGTATGCAGTGTACTCCTGACATTTATCAGTCCATAGGAATATTTTGCGCAACGCTTTCATGTTTTACAGCACCTGTCTGAAAAGAAAACTTTACTGAGCCAAGTAGGGATGGATATCTGATCTTTGCCTCAAGACAACTTTGGCTACTTGTGATGAAGATAAAATCAAAGCATCAAAGGCGTGCAGTCCTCCTAATAGATGTTTAGATATGACTCCCAGATGATCTGGCTTAGAGCTGCAGACGTAATGTGGTTTTGTTAATAAGACTCGTGTCAGTAAGAACAGCTTTGAACGATAGAATGTATTTAACGTTCCGCCACGATTGCCTTCTGCCGGCGAGTTGTGTTTCTGGTCTTGTTTGTCTGTCTGTTAGCAAACGGTTATTGACATTTCAATGAATGAAAGGTTTGTAGGGAGTAAACTATGGGACGAAGAAGAAGTGATTGGTTTTTGATGCGCATTTGGATAAAGAGACTGAATATTAACTGGTTACATCTCAGACGCAAATACGTTATTAAGACTATAACAGATACATATATTTAATTCATCATTCATCATCCTAATTTTATTGTTGACCTTCTAACAAATATAATCTCTCCATCAGTTTGGCATTTGTCAGTATCTGTTGCACATTATTCATCAAGTTATTGCAGATTAATAAAAGAAGAATATGTATAGAACAATTATGACAATTACTGAATTGCAGTGATAGCTGTTGCATAACAGGCTAGTGGCTTTGTGATGTTCCTTACAGCTACTGTACATGACAGTAAAGAGTTTCTGATAGTGTTGTGTAACCAGCAGATGTCACCATCAACACACTCCCAAGTGGCTGCTGCCTGCCTGCAGGACCTACTGTAATTACACACCATGGGCTAATGGTGCAATTTAGATCCAGGTTCATATGGTTTTTAATTAGTACAGTGAGATCTTTTAGGGTGTGTCTGCTACTGGTAATCTTGTTACCCATGAAATATATTGTAAAGGGCTGTAATCTGCTAGACAAGTCATGCAATGTGCCACAGTCCACACAGGCACACATCATATTCAATAAAAACTGAATACACGCGGCAAAATATATAACACAAAGTCTGTTTAAGACTTCAGATATACAGCGGCATGCATTCAGTATTCAACATTGTTCTATTTAAACTATCAGTGACTGCTTTGAGTATTAAAATGTCTTCATATTTGTTTAGACCACTGAAATAATGAGCAACGCTCTAAATAAGATGAAAATATCCACTGCAAAACATGCAGGGGTGGTCATATGTTTTTTGTTTTTTTTTAAAGGTCAGTTAAATGAGCATTGAGCTTGTAGTAGCGGTAGTTGAACAGGATTTGACAGTTAAGACACTCATGGAGCACTTTTCTCCAATAGGAGAGGTGGACTTGTGACCCAGGCAGGCTTGGATGATAGCCGCGCTGGAAAAGGCTGACGCAGGGAGTCCATTATTGCCCCTGGAGGAAGCGGAGGATTAGAACACCAAAGAATTTCAATAAAAGA
>OMNV01021095.1:24559-42074 GCA_900303265.1 Brotula barbata | reverse complement strand
ACAAAATCCCCCCAAAAACCCTTCGGAAATCCTTCAGAAATAGTCTCCTCCTGCTGCACTCTTTTTCTTTCCCCGCCGCAACCATCCTAGAAACAGATGCTCTTCTAAAAACCTACTCACACACTTGCTTTGATCGTGCCTATTTGCACGTTCATACGAGAGTATGACGCGTGAACCCGTAAACACAGGCCAGTGGTTGCAAACAACTTCAAGCTCAACTGAACTGAACGGTCTCTTGGTTTCACGGAAACACGGTTTGACCTTGGAGTATCGAGTTCTTTCCAAACAGCTTTCCTGTTCAATCAGAAAACCATCTTACAACCAGGCAGTAGCCACAACCCCTCCCCCGCACCTCCCCCAGGCTCCCGTGGGAAGAGACGAGGCACGGCTGTTATCGGTGCACGTATGACAACATTCTAGGTGATGAAACAGGTGATGGTGTCTGATAAGTCCAAGTTCTCTGGTGTGTGAACACCAGATCCAGATCAGCTAATGATTTCCTGTTCCTGCCTGAGCCTCGCCTATGAGCTCGGTACTCATTCCATTGAGGAATTGTGCCAAGTGGAAATATGGGAATTGCGCCGCTCTTTGACAATCAATGATGGTAATGGGACGGTAAATGATAAAGATGCATCTGAGGTTTCAGTCCAAATGACAAAACGGGGCCTTATCAGTCAGACCCCCCTCATCAGAGAATCACTGTAATTGCTGATTTTTCTATTTTTTCTTGCCCTACTTGTGTCCTACTTGTAAACGCTCCTGTAAAGAGCGATGTGGGAAACTGTGCCATTTACAGCTGAGAGAGCAAATCTACCTGCTAGCTGCCCTACAGGGAGACGACAGACCTTTCAGGGAAACCTGCTTCTACTCCACTGACTCAAAATTAAAACAGCGGCAAAAAGGGGGCCAGGGGAACAACCCATGACCTGAAAAGATAGACAGAAGACACAAGGTGAAGTTATCTCCTACATCACATCAGTGTCTTATGATATGGTAAAAAAATAAATAAAAGTCAGACAGCTGGGTAGGACGTCTACTAATTAGGTCTAAATGTCAGAGCTGCCACCATCCTTCGTCAGAAGTTTCTGCTAAACACTGTCCCCACTGTCCTGTCTCTTAAGTTTTATTTCTCTTCTTACGAAAGAGCAACTAATGCTATTTTTAGCAGTGTTTCAAATCTGGAGAATACAGACTTTACCTCTTATCTTAAACCTGGGATTCTTGACACATGTTTACAAGTCGTGTTGTACAACTCAACCTTTTCTTCTCAATTGTTCTTACATCTCACAGCACAGCAGTGGTGAGTTTAAATTCTTCTCATGATCTGGACGCTGGAAAAAAAAACCTTTTAGACATTTTTTCATTCAGTATTTTGCCAATAAAACACTAATCTGGAATGAAAAGACGACTTTGTCTACACGGATGAACAAAAATTAAACCCGAAAACAACCTTATCAGGTTCAAGCAAGAAATGCAGCACTACGATTTATGCTCTTCGGTGTTTGTACTCGTGTGTTTGGGCTCGTTTTTGAGAGGCACTCAAGCCGCATGCATCACTTAACCATTCGTTATAAACCACCTTCTGGTGCGCACTCGATTGCAGCATAAGCAACGCTGAGAGACATTAAGGGAGATACATTTCGATGGAATAGCAGTCGAAGCTGTGCGGTATCTTTGGAAAGCACTCTAGCCAGCAAAGATGAAGTGCTACACGTAGATATGTCAACGGTGGCATAGAGCCATTTACTCTCAATAAGCTCACAGCTTTCATACGGTAGAAAGCATTAGGACAGACGGGACGACTCAGCCTAGCTATACGACAGAGATCCCGAAAGGCTATCTGTGTACACACGCTCAAGAACCCGAGAGTAATAAGGTAGGTAGTTAAAAAAACATATATATCATGTATTCAGTGGACAAGTAACATCTAAATGCAAAGAATTTTAAAAAGTTCAAACTGTCGATTAATCTACCCAACCCTTGGAAGAAGGTCGCTACAGTTGACACGAGCAGAGCATCTCCTAACCTTCCTTGGCAGTAAGTTCCACTACTCTTCCAAAGACTATAGCAGCTTCTGTGAAGACAGGAGAGCAGATCGGACCACGGACGTGCCTGATGAGCAGCGCTCAGGTCTGCCAGTGAAAGGTTGACCTAGGAGAACAACTCAAGTTTCAGCCCACGTAGTAGCAACATCACTACGGCCAGATATAGTCGTTCCCTTGGAGACCTCTTGGAGAAAGCACCCTGGGGAGATTGCGTGGAGGAGGTGTCCGAGAGCCAGCACGGAGGAGGCGTCCGAGAGCCAGCATGTGAAGTACCAGGAGCTTCTAGAACAGTGCGGGAGGAAGTTTGGCAGGCTTCGTGCTACCTGGTTGAAATGCAACGTCTGTACGCTGCATGGTATCTTAAATAGGAGAACTATCAGAACCACCGTTGAAGTTGAAGACACAAAGAGCCTCTAGATGGTTCTGGATCAACCCTGGCTGCTTCACCCGGGCGGGTCGGTTTGAAACTCCCAATATGATGATCCAGCCCAGCTCACCCTTCAGATCAATGCTTGTTCGTGAAACAGACGCAAGCTTCGCCTTTGATTTTACCATAACATGCCCTAACAAATAAGTGAGTTTTGATCCAAAGGACCCCACATGCTTGCATGTACTGACTTATATTTACATGTGAGCATATGTATGAGTATATATGTATGAGTGGAGAAATATGTGTGCGTATGTGGAGGTAAAAGTATTTATCTATGTAAGAGTAAAAGTATGCGTGTATGTGAGTGAAAAGTATATGAGAGTAAAGTATAAAACTAGGCGTATAAAGTATATAATATGTCTTAGATTAAAGAAAGAATTGCAGTTTATGTGGCAAATTATATGAATATGTTGAACACTAATATTCATATAACACAAACCACGAGAGACCAGAGACAACAGGGCCTCAGCATGAAACAAGGGGACGAGGACACACTGCGGGGAGACACTCATATCTCTTAGTCCCTGCTACAACAAACCTCTCTCTACCAAGTCACTTATTAGATTAACCACTGATTTAAATATAATGTCATGTAATACAGAGCCTGTATTTAGAATTTAATTAGCGTTGCTGACGGAGGAACAAACACACACACACGCACACACAGCCTGCCTGTCCTACCACGTATACGAGGCCGAGTCTTTAATGGGGGTCTCTGCTGATTACAGCTCGGATAATGCCGTCCAAACAAGTGTTATGCAATTCGGATGAATATTGTCGTCCTCCTCCGAGCCACAGCTCATTCATTTTGTAAGGATCCCTTATCTCACCGCAGTCAAACAAAGTGGCACTAAAGGCAGAAGAAAGTCTGACAGTTTTCACATCCTAAAAATCCCTCGTGATGCAACATCTGAATGAATATTCAGGGAGGAAAATCCATTCATGTGCCATCCGGTGGATTTTCAGTTTTCGCATGGAGCACAGGTTTAGATAATTAAGCTACAATTTTAAATAATTTTCCACGTGACATCATCTCAATGCTTCATATACTAGTACATCTTTAATTCAACCAAAAAAAGAGCTTGTCTCCCGCTCCCACACAGCTTATTGTACATAAGAGAATGCAGTGAGTACATCGTGCAGCGGATCTCCTCTGTGCGGACGTATTTCGTACCTCTCTGAAGAAGTCGAAGGATGAGTCGCGCTTTATCTGTATTAACAACGGAGAGTAGACACCGTGTCTGGAGATGCACACACAGATGCATTCTTAATTGGTCCAGGTAAGACGCCGGGGTTGCCTGTACCTGGTAGAGATCCAGCCGCTGAGATGATGGATGCCGACAGCGGCCCCTGAGATAAACGCACACGAAACGACGTAGGCGAGAAAGAGAGACAGGCGGAGAGTCAAGAGAGGGACAAAAACAGATAAGGCAACAGCTGCATATCCGAGGGAACACATTTCATCCTAAAGAATTTGCAGACTGAGAGCAGTTCCCCAGCTGCTGGAGGAAGAATCAGCACTCGAGCCGCTACTACGCACTCATGTACCCAAATATATTAACCACGACCTTTCATACCCTAAACACTGAAAAATTAATTGGTCCTGCACTTTCGGGCAAAGAGTTCAGGGTCATTTAATTTGGGATAAATATATTCTCCCTGTTCAAACTCATTCATAATTGAGTACGGCACGTGGAAAAGGCACAAAAAGGAATCACAACTGATACCAAATGAAATGTTTGGGTTGTTTCAAATGATCTTTTCATACGTTTGTGCTAGAAATTAAATTCAATTAAAAGAAAAAAACTGACACCAATTTTTGTTATACAATTCATTTGACTGATTTTTCGTTTTCACGCGCCTTGTATCAGAAATTATCAATACAGATAACAGAGGCTTTGTAGGGAAAAAAAACAAGGAAAATCAAGATTGACAAGCTGAGATGCAGACCAAGGTCAGGAAACATCCAGAGATGGATGAGGAAGATGTGACGTTTCAAAGATGCCTGTTGAAGATGAGTAGAGTGAAATATACCTTAAAACCAGCACACCTACAGAAAACACAGTCGTTGGGACTGATTTGTGACTCCTCTGAGGCACTTGGGTAATACTACACACATGTACACAGTACTACTGTGAATACTGATTCTGTTGACACACTCCCTTCAGCAGTTTCAGACCTTTTCAGGCACACAGCCCTCCAAGTTTGGGATTGGAGACGTGTAACACCACTGTCAAGTCGACACGGAGCACAAATCCATTATTGCTGCAAAACTACTACAATACCACACAGCAATAGGACTAAATAATATAACACAAAAGGAGGGATATGAAAGAATACGCTTCTACACAATACAGAGCCGTGATAATGGAATTTCACCAACTGAAAAAAAAACATACATATGAAAGGTGATCTAACTTTGTGTCCCATCATAAACGCACAAAACAAGAAAGCTCCCGGGCTTTCACACTAAAACCACCCTGCATTTTATGCACAACAGTGAAAACGGAGGCTTTTTGCTCAGAGAATTGGATTCCATCCTCAAAAGTCCTTTGAACCTGACAAAGAAAACAGGGCTCAGGGCTTTGCAGCAGAATACGTCTGTATTGGCAGAGTAGAGACGAAGAGTAGGAGAGGGAGTAGCCCAGCTACTCACTTTGTCACCGTTCTTAACTGTTTCGCTAAGGAGCCATTGATCTCACAGACACACGGTGTTCCGACCAAAAAACCCGGGGGCTTAAGGAAATGTGGCTGCAGCTGTTGTAGCACCTTATTTGTGGACTCTGCTGGACAAGATAACACTGTAAGCTGTACGTTAATGGCTTTATGAATGGCCAACAAAGGCAGTGGTTGGGTTTCCCTTTGGCCGGGCTGTATATGCACAACACTTAAATAAATGAAAGACTGAATTATACATGTGAAGAGTGAGGACCACCCGTGACTGGAAACAGATCCGTCTTATTTTGCATATGCATGAGACTGTCTGAGGCTTTTGGACTCTTGGTCTAAAAGACAGAATTAACACAAAAAAACAACAAAAAAAAAAAAACAACAGGGTCCTGGCAACAGCGATGTGTCAAGTTTGTACCTGTGCGCATAAAAAAAACAAAAAACTATTTTCCCCATCATCGTCACCATCTGCTCGGCAACCCTCGTGGTCCAAACCAATTCAACGGATGCGAGTAACACGACACAGAATTTGGTCCAGATCCTTCACACGGTTGAAACGTTGGGTTGGAGAGGCCACTCTCTCACCATTTGGGCTGTGATCAAACACCACTTTAGCTCAGAGAGAAACACAGTACTTCCACCCTGGGACTCATTCTGGCAAAGATCGTTGAATGTAACGCGTCTATTCTATTTTATTTATTTTGTCCATTAACCAACCTGGGATATTGATTCAGTGTCCTAATTGTGCTTAAACACAAAATGCCTCTCAGTTAGAGTTTCTTACCATTATGAAGAGTATGAGGAGTGCCGATTTGTGTAGATATTCAGTATGTACACCAAGTGTCCATCATTGTTACTGTAAGAGATAAAAATTGGAATAAAAATAAATCCCCTATCCCAACTGTTAATAAATGTAATGATTAATCTTAACTCTGCCAATTTGATGTGCGCGTGTGTGACATTGCCGTGAAAGGCATAAACCAGTAAATGGGTCACTGTTCCTTTAAGAAGCGTTGACCCGTTTTGACTGGCGTGATGAGGGAGTTACGTTTTCACTGGTTGTCATCGAGCCGTGCCTGTATCAGCTGGTTACTTCGTCAAACTAAAGCCCCGAGGAGATGACGCTCCCAGACATTGATCTCTTGCTTCAGTTTTGAAGTAAAACTTTTTGTGGTTCTGCCTGATTACATTCTGCAGAAGTCAGCTTAGCCTCGCCTTGGGTCAGTTGTTGATTATGCATTTTTCCACTTTGTCGAATAATACATCAGGCCTTATGCTAATGAGTCTTTGTCTGGATTAGTTGAGTGTAATTGATGAATCGTGTTCAGACTACACTCGATAAAAGGCGGCTAAATTTTGTGCGGATGCGACGTTATCGTTGTGTACGGCAGCCTGGAGAAAGAGATGATTTATATTTTAGTCCCAACAAAAAAAATGGATCAAAAAGCGGGTACCCTTGGGTAAAACGCATCAAATATTACTCAAAGGTGAGAGCAGAAAATCCGTATCCGACTGGTACCTGATGGCAGACAAGGACACGGAGGGGCGGAAATCTCCTGTGTTTCTGCCACCGGCGCTGAAAGGGTTAACCTGTAAAATGAGTTTTATGGCCCGTGCGGCTAATGAGTGGCCCTCAGTGACAGCTCCCTTTGGATTGCTGTTGTTTTAACAGACACACAGAAGAAAATCCAGGGGCCCAGCGAATGCAGCTTCACGGGACAGCTTTAGCTGCAGTGCTGCGGCGACAGCGCCGATAATTAAAGCGCGAGCGACTGAGGAGAAAACGCCGCGTTCCATCAAAGACGGAAAATATTCCCACTCAAAGGAGGAACAGATGGGCTCAGAAATAAAGTCAATCCGCCGTGTCGCCAAATGTTTATGCGTCCTCTTCACATTTACTCGGAAAGGATGAGCTGAAGAGGAAGCATATGGCAGGAAAAGGAAACGACTGAAGGAAACACGTCGACGCAGGACGCCAGCGCGCAGCGAGCGGTCATGTTGGCGTTGGAAAGCATTCATCACTCAGACACCCCATCTTCATCTCAGCTCTCATCCCGCTTTCAGTCACGACTGGGCCTCTGGTTGAAACCCTTTTCCCGTTTCTTCATCTTAGCCACGTGATCCCTAAACTCTGGATGAGGAGGAGGATGATGATGATGATGATACTCCTTTGTGCTTTGTCATCGGTTCTGACATCTCTACCGCACAGCCCTTGCGAGCTGTAGCGTCTTTGTGATTCAGTGCCGCCGTCTTTGTCATTTCACATTGCGTTGTTTGTCATCTTTATCTTCTCCAGACAGCCTCCTTGATAACTCTGTCGTTGTGTTTGTGATGGTAAACAAAGCCGCCGGTTTATAATCATCGCTTTACGTTGGCATGGTACAATTCTGGAGAAATCAAGCTCACGCCAGAGATGACAACAACAACAACAACTTTGATTATGCTATGATCGAGCTTTCATAACATAGCAAACTTTTCTTATCAGCCAATCAATAAACTACTTTGAGTATTTGATACCTTCGGCCATAAACAGCAGTAAATTAATCAGCAACTGACTACAAACCGTTCTGGACTACTTAAAGGACTTCTAATGGGATTCTCCACATTAGTAACCCTTTATTCATGGTTTTTCATGGGCTATGTTATTTTTGATTTCCCTTTATAAATTTATCTGTATTCTAGATGTGTTGAGTATCACTTCATATAGATTTTCCCAGGATGCATTCTGATATATTGGCATCTTTGGAAACTGTGGGATTTTCAGTATAATTTTCAAATAAATCTATATGAAGATAGACCCATTGGTGTTCAGGTTTAAGAACACAGAGGTTCTTGTAAATGATGTTTGTGTCAAATGCACTCAGCCCGTCATCCATTTTCCGCTGCATTCCAGGTCATGTATGACATAATCGTACATATACAACCGATAATCGCGCCGTTCTTATTCTCTCAGTTGGATGTGCTCACTATATGGGACACAGTCACTACTCGGAGTTCACAATCAACAAACCAGGAGAACCAGAAGCAGTAAAACATCACTTTTTATCAAAACCTCAGTGGTTATTAAGAATAAGATCCCAACATATCCAACATGGCGTACGATACAGAAGACAAAAAAGGCCGAGGACACAAAACGTCAAGAAAATATATTATGACTGAAACTACAGAAAAAAACAAAAAAACTCTACACCCTCACTTCCTGTCAACTTTGCCAAACACACTATCAACATCAACTTGCCTGACAACTACGATGGACACAAGATATATCCGAAAATAATAACCCGAAAACAAAAACAAGAGTACAGTACATATACTGGCATCAGACCGGCTAAACGCAACCTTCCCTCTGTCTCCTTATCCCGCATGACATAAACACGGCATTGACCGTCTCAAATGTGTCGATTTGTTACAATAACTCAACTATGCAAGTGTGGAACTGTGCCAAATCCGCCTTTAAATCCACTTCATAGTTCCAGTCACTTTCAGTACTTTCAGTATTTGATGACACATTCTTTATGTTTCTTTATGTGCTTTACGTTCAGACACTCGGGTTTGCACAAACAAGCCCGTGAATTGAATTATGCTTTATTAAGAGCTAGCTTTATTAACTTCCATGAATATTTCATAGCCATTTTCTGTGAACGAGCACAACGTAGATGTGAGTGATTTGAAACAGCTGGTTGAGGTAAGGTATGGGGTTTAACAGTCTTCAGGGACCCTGACATCCACTGTCACCGTAATTAATCTGTTAAATTAGTGCCGGATGAAGCGGATCAACAATACAGTGGATCGTAGCCATGACAAAATGAACTAATTTATTTATGTGCAGTGAAAAGATTTCCGGATGAACTGGGTGTCTATTAAATCCGGCTTATGGACTCCATCACACTGATATGGTCAACAAAGGGGGGAAAACGTTGCCTCTGTCAGCTGATGTGGGGGGGAAACAAAGCCTGAATCCTGACTAGGAGGCTACAGGATGTAGAGACATGTGGAGTGTATTTGTATTTTGCTTTTCTTATCAGAATGCCGAAAGGCTGTTGCACAGCGAACGGCTCAGCTAATGGACTGAGAAATCCAGCAAAATCAGCAATCGCACAAGAATCACAAGACCAAAACTCAAAGCAACTTCTTCAGATTCAGGCGAAATGGACTCTTGCTTCATTTGCCAAAATTCTAGTTATTATCAGAGTCTTCCACAACTTTTGGGACATTTTGAGAACACATTTCATGACCATCGACAACCCAAACTGGTTTTCACAGCAACGTCTTGTCCTCAACTGACAAACGTGAAAATGCAAATGAAATCTTTGTGACTAGATTTCCATCTGTAGTTTTCTGCCGTTCTTTCTTTCTTTTTGAATCATCTTATATTCTCATCAAACAGTTAAAAACGTCTGACTCACCCATGGCTGCAGGACAGAAGTCATCCTCCCCTCCACCCTCAGTCTGATTGATTTGTCCACTGACGTCCCATCACCAGGTGTGTCACATTAAAAGCTGATGAAGGGTCCCCCACGCTCGGGCCTGCATCCTCTTCCTGTGTCTAACAAAATAAAATGATCCAAGAAAATGAAGGAAACGTCGACATTAATAAAACAAATGAAATGAATCCAACCAACAAGTAAATAAATAATGTGAGAAAATAAAAGTTAGACTTGCTCAATAATGATTTACTGTCTAAAAATATTATGAATAAATACCTCACCGCAATTTGTGGAAAATCTACAAATGTTTGAAAGGTTAATATGTTTTAGAACAAATAAACTTAAAAAAAGAAAAAGTTAGACGTGCTTGAATCTGAATACTTGGTCATGTATTTAAACCTTTTTTTGAACTTAATAGCCCACCAAATATTCCAAACCTGTAAAGGACAAATGAATATCTATAATCAAGATTCATTTTCTTGAAGAAAGTAAACATTCAAAGAATTACTTACAGTAACTACTCAGCAAGCTTGAACATAACCATGCGATCAGACTGTCCCATGTCCCCTGTCCCCTGTCCTTGGCCCATCAGAGGCTCCCTGAGCTCGGCTGTGACCGTCCTCCTCCAGGTGGTCTCTGAGCCTCTGCTCTTCCTTTTCCCTGTTGGTGTCCAGGCCAGAGGAGTGAACCTGAATGTAGCTCTTACATGGCCGATAGATGATCTCGTCCAGAAAACCACTGCAAAAAAATTATTTGACCATTTAAGATTTCTTATAATTTATTTGATTGTTGACTTTAACAAAACTACTTTAAGTACTTTTCCTAGTTTGCTCTTTGGGATTAATGAGGGGGCGGGGTCTCCCTCAGGGACCTTTAACATGGAGGACTGTGGGATCGATCCAGCAACTTTTTGATCTCCACATGGCCCCATTTTATGTTTGGATATGTTTATGTTTAATACATAATGATGGTGTTCTTTCATCAGATTTGTTTCTCGTCAGAGAGCTTTAAAAGGGGGCAGTGTGAATATCAAGGACAACCATGTGTTCCGGGTTGAACATTTTCAGGAATATCTGAACTATAAAGGTGACTAACAGTTCAATTCCAATCATGGAAACTGCCTGCTATCAGAGGATATGGGAGGGCTGGGAGTTCCCCGGTTACGCTGTAAAACCTCTAATGCTGCAAACGTTTATTGTGCA
Source organism: Brotula barbata (assembly GCA_900303265.1). Classification (NCBI taxonomy): domain Eukaryota; kingdom Metazoa; phylum Chordata; class Actinopteri; order Ophidiiformes; family Ophidiidae; genus Brotula; species Brotula barbata. The sequence continues at coordinate 31,300 of OMNV01021095.1, read as the reverse complement.
ACACTGTGGACACTGACAGTACACGGATTTTATAGGACATTTTATCATAACTGTTAGCAATATAATATGATGAAGGTCATTCATTGTTAAATCTGCGGCAATATTTCAACCCCGGTGAAGGTCAGACTCACAGTGAGTGTCAGCGGATGACGGAGGATTCCACAATGTTTTCCTCTCCCATGTTCTAATGACATCTTTCATCAATTTCAGAGGAATTCTATTTTCCCTTTACCTGTGCCGTGTCACACGTATCTACGCTCCGACAGAAACAGCCTCTGAATAATTTGATTTCTGAACCTGCGAGCTCCGTTGAGCAGGCCGAGCAGGCAGCCGAGATTACAAGTAACCCCAGGGCAAGACTTCGCAGATCAATTTAAGACGCTTCCTGTTCGCGCTGCTTCATAATTTGCCAACCAAGTGATCACGAGAAGTGATCCGAAACGTTACACGTGTTGGGTCTGACCGAGTCAAATTCAATATTGACTGTTAGTACGTGAGCTCTGATGCGGACGCGTGTTCGCGCGGGCCGTACGTTCACTGCGTGGTCCTCACACTGAGATGAGTCTTTTGAATGGAGCTCGACTGGATTCTGGTGGTGTGTGCTGATGTGAGAACATCTGCATGTGGAAGCTCAGATCTTCCAAGGTGTGGAATAATCAGAGTAGTTTCTCGATATTATGACAACCTTTTGAGGTTCAAACGAGAAAGACGATTCGTACACGTTCCTCAAAACTACTGAGATAACGAAAAACTCGAAACTAACATTCTCGTTTTGAGGTGGAAACATTCTCAAAATAACGAGAAAGTGCTCTGATTTTTTTTTTTTTTCACGCTAGGGCAGTTCTGCGTTTCCGTAGTTTCTCATTTAAAGAAGAAAAGACAGTTTTCTCGTCGAGAGATCAACTAATGCTGAGCTTTGCTCAGCAAGTAATCAGACCATGTGGACTTCAGAAAGAGGGGTGGGAGAAATTGTCATTTAAGATTCCAGATTTCCATTTGGCTCCCTGAAAGAGACTTCACATCAATTATCCTGCCGGTCGTCTCACTGGATAATGAAAAAATGTAAATTTAAATAAACATCCACATTAAAATGTCACTTTAATGAGAAACAATCATGTTATTGCATGGAAACATTTTTCCTTTCTCAAGAAAACTTTCTCATAAAATCGAGAAACTGCTCTAATTATTTTTACATAGAATCATAAAAGATAAATATATTCATACATTTTTCTCTCGCGCGTTGTACGGGAACTGAGCTGCCGAAGCCACACGGACTGCTGAGCAGTGCATTATTGGCACATTATGAAGAAAATGCAGTGAGCCACAACACGCTGAGGGTTTGAAACCCCGTCACAGATTTAGCGCTCCAATCAATAAAGCCTTCCAGCCAACTGTTTCCTTTCTTATCTAGGCTCTCTTTCAGACAGCAGTTTTATAAATAATCTGAAACTCAGAGGCTTTCTACTCTTGACATTACATGAATCGACAGAATATTATGCAAGCAAACATAATGCTGTGCAAAATGGAACCAAAAATGTCTGCAACTTTGTTTACTGAAAGGGACGGCCTGTTATGGAACACGGTATTATGGGACAGGAGGTGTCAAATTTACATTATACATACATACAATTATCACTCATTTATGGAGCTTTTATCTCATTTTGGGTTCAGTGAGTCCAAAGATTTCCTGCACAGCTGCCTCTCTATGGTTCTCACCAACTCCTGATATGAAAAGCAGGCAGCTGATAAAAAACAAATGGACTCTGATAAGGCCGGAGCCCATTAAATGCATGAAATGACGGAGAGGCGAAATGAGATGAGCACATGATCCACATCCAGATATTTTTGCTCAGGAGTTAGTGGAGACCAAAACAAAGGCGGGGAGTGAAGACGAGACCCTGAAGCTCCTGGGTTTGAATGGATCCATGAATCATCAGGTGGACAGAAACATGCTTATGGTTTTTCAAAATATTCTGTCCTTTGTGTAACTTGGTAAATCTTTGTTAATATGTTGGACGTAAGAGTTCCACAGGGACACAGAGTGAGAAGGTCCTCGGTTCATGTCCATCTGTGTGGACATCGGCTGAGGCCTGTAGTCCATTTTGAAGATACTTCAAACCAAGACGTTTACCTGTAACTTTTTGTGGGGGAAATATCTTCATTTCAGGATTTGCGACCACTTAAATATTTCATGTGATCTATCTCTTCAAAGATCTTCATCATGACGGCTCATCAAGTCAGCCACCTTGGGTTTAGCTGCTGCTTCGCTAGCCCAACGTAACATAAACATGCACAGACACATGTTAGCTCAAAGTTTTACTTATACTCGTATTTTCTCCATCTTGTGAGTGTAATAGATTCTCCCTCCCTTCCCAGGAAGCAAGTTCCTCCAAAATGAATACAAGTGGATACATCCAGCCAAAAAAGCTGAATTTTGACCAGTGATCAAAAATCAAAACAATGTAATCACATTAATTGTCAAACTTAACAGCCCCTTGGCTCCTGAAATGTTTTGAGGGACTTCTGATGCCATATTTATTCACCTACCAGCTGAAACGAGCGGATGGATATGGCACAGGGGCTCAGTCACATTCTCAGCAGGGAAAGAGCCGCACCAGCTGTCAGGAAATCTGCAAAATTTTGAACTATCCTTTTAATGTTTATGCCAGAAGTCCTCCTCAACTTTACTGTACCAGAAGTGTTTCAAAAACTTCTGTGAGCCATTCATGCGTTTACAATGTTCAGCTCGTACCCTGAGTAGTCGGGCCTGGACGGTCAGACTCATCTTAGACTGGTTGAGGTTTCGGTGTTGACGTGATCTCAAAGATGCACCACTGCTGTGCATGTCAGAGATTGTGACTCAAAATGGCCAAAAATCCACAGATGTAACTTTAAACGTGCTGGTTTGTAATGATTTACTTGCATTCTTATTGTTGATGGGGCGGCGTGGCTTGTGAGGTAAGGCCATCATGTGGTGATTGGATAGTGGTTGGATCCCCTGCTCCTCCCAGTATGTCAAAGGGACCCTGAGCAAGGTACTGATCCGTTAATGGCTCACAACGTGCAGCCTGCTGCCTTGCACGGATGCCTCTGCTGTCTTTTTTACATAAATGAATGTTTTGAATACTATTCCTAATAAGTGTTGTGGCGAGTTTGAATTTCGGATTAACAACACGTATCAATGCTTTCATTACCTTCAACGACCTCAGTCGTGGCACCTTTTCCACTTAAAAGGGAAAACAAACAAGTAGAAATCGATAGAATGCAGCGTTTCTTTTCAACAACAAATACGTTTCACGTCGCATTATTGCGGCGTCCTCTCCTCTTTTGTTTACATTATTACGGAGCCACAGAAATGAGCGTATTATTCGCCGTCTGCAGAACAGCGTCATTAATCACGAGCTGAGGTCCTGAGCTCTAATCACTGCTTGCCTTCGCCAGATGTCACAACGGGAAAATAAGAGCTAATAGATTTCCAACAGCACTTTCTCCTCCAGACGAGCCACCACCGACCATCTTCGTCCACATCTTCATTTCAAAACAAAAGTTCCAACTGGGGGACATAGTGTGCGGAGTACAAATGTGAGCCAGACAGACGAACCAGCGTTAAACACGAGGGGAGAACTGCGGTTACTGCACTTAATTTAATATCAGACCCTCAATCAGTCTTTTATGAAAATTCATTTGGATGCGATGAGGCCCTGTTTCACTCAAGACCTCTGAGGAAAAACCTCGGTAGGTGGAAGTATAAATTATAAACATTGACTGGGATCAGTGTTTCCCTGAGCTCTGGGAGAATAAATGCGATTTAAAGAGCTTAAATGGACTCTTCGCTCTTTTTATTCCCCGCCTCTGAAGCAGGCTGGGCACCGATGAGCTGCGGCTGCTGGGGATTCTATCGGCACTGATTGATATGCGCATGTGTGTTTTCCAATCATTTTTTTATTGTCTTTCACGCTGTGTGGCTGCAGCACAGTGGCTCCAGCGTGGTAAATGTTAAAATGCATTAATATGATATTATCCACCCGTATGACTGACAGTGACCCGCGGGGAAAACACAGGCCTGTATGACAATATTGCCCAGCGTGGAATGTCTCCACATAATTGAATCATGTCTTACATTGTGTACTCTGGCTTCGTTCTGCTCTGTGTGAAAATTCGTTTAATGGTTTGGAACGATGTTAATGCATTCAGAGCACTGGGCGAGAGAGGGACTGCTGACCCATTGCGTGCTTTTGTTGCACTTTCACGTCATAAGGTGCTCCCAGGCCGGCAAGAAAGGCAAATCGCTAAATGTCACACATGTTCATGCGTGTACAGATATGTGTTTCCTTCAATAGAAGTCATCAATGGATTTCTATAAGAATATAAAATATACTAAAAATATTATTATTGAGCTAAAAATTTTCAATTATCATGTCAGAATGGGCTACTGGAAAATGACTATAAAAGATGTCTTAAAATGATCATAAAATGAAAATCTGACCAAAAGAAAACTGAACATTTGCTGTCTTGGAATGAGTCACTCGGCGTTTTGTCTAACTTTTGTCTAAGCCACTAATAATTCAGTATACCGTGTAGAAAAGGCAGAAAGAAAACGTTTAATTTCAATGGAATCAGGGGAGGACACATTGAATGAGATCATTAAATGGACTGCGTTTCTATAGCACTTTTATCCAAAGCGCTCTACAATTTTGCCTCCCTTTCACCCATTCATACACACAACAGCCAAGGTAACCATGCAAGGCCTACTTGCTAGTCAGGAACAATTCGGGGTCTTGCTCACTGACTTTCACCTTCGACAACCGGCAGCCCTTCGATCACTGGGCGATCATCCTACCACCTAAGCCAAGCCACACCAGTGGTTAAGCCAGTCTGTTACTGAGTACGAACGACTGGCTATTCCGACATTTTACAACTTAATGCTACATCCTCGTAAATCCTTTTGAGAGACTTTCCACATACTTTTTCTTATCAATGGTACAATTGATATATATTTTAAAATATATAATATATATATAGTTTGACTACAAGATCTGTATTTTTGGAGATTACGCCCGTACGCTGATGACACAATGCTGAGTGTATCTGTCGAATGGACCGATGAAGACCTGTAGCCTGACCCATGGTATGACACAAAGATGGTTGTGTGTATTTAATGTTCTCTTTTCTTCAAATTCTCCAAGTTTCTGACTATAAATCAGCACACAATTGAGTTTAGTTAAAGTTTGACAATTAAAGACAAAGAAACCAACCTATGGAGAACCATGACAGATCCGTCACTGGCTGCTCCTTACTTTCTTTCTTCGAGGCGACAGCCACAATAAGACAGAATCTTTTTATTTCATCCCTCGTACATGCCAGTCACTACAAAAAAAAAACATTTGTAGGAACGCACTCCGCCTGTTTTTGCATAAGAAACAGCAATCTAAGGAATTGTTGCATGAGAAGTCTGGAAAGCGTGGACCAAAAGAATTTCAATCAGGCAGAGCGCCTGCTGTTGTCTAACTTTCATCCAGCCAAGCAGAGCTATTGATGTGAAAACACAAAATCTCTTTCATAATTACTCCCTGCATTCTTATCAGCGCAAACGTGAGGAGCGAACAGAGGAGGGAGAAAGGAAATGGATGCAGCGGGCTCGGTGAGCCACACGCAGCAATCAGAAATAACGACTCACGGAGGTCACAGGTAACAGCTGAGTTGCTAACATACTGATGGCGGCAATTAGATCGACTGGAAGTGTTGTGGTAATTAACCTTTTCTTCATATGTTTACATGCACGCTAAATTTGGATTCAAATCTCATTAATCATGTCAATAAACTGATTTATTCACACATCAATCAGATCTAGATTACTCAAGCAAATAATCCATTACAATCATTCATTCATTTTGTGGTTGCATGCGTTTTACTCTATATTTATGCTGTGCAGGTAAACAGAATGACTGACGTCTTCTGATTCTGCTTTCCTTGCACCTGGATTGCTTGTGGCCGCCACGGTGGTGCAGTTATAACTGTTGACCGACAGCAAGAAGGTCATGAGTGAGCCTCCTGGGGTGGCCATGAAAATTGGTGAATCTAAATTGCCCATAGATATAAATGGGAGTGTGACTGAGTTGTCTATCTCTATGTGTCAACCTGTGATAAACTGACTGGGACAGGCTCCAGTCCAACTGCAGCCCTGACTTGGATAAGAAGCACAGATAAGGGATAGATAGATGGATGGAAGGAAGGATGGATGGAAGGATGGAGGGAGGGATGCATGGAGGGATGGATGGAGGGATGGAAGAAGGGATGGATGGATGGATGGATGGATGATGGATGGAAGGATAAATGGAGGGATGGATGGATGGATGGATGATGGATGGGTGATCTATGGATGATGGATGGATGGATGGATGGAAGGATGGATGAATGGATGGATGATGGATGGATGATGGATGGATGGCTGGCTGGATGATGGATGGATGGATGATGGATGGAAGAATGATGGATGGAAGGATAAATGGAGGGATGGATGGATGGATGATGGATGGATTGATGATGGATGGATGGATGATGATGGATGGAAGGATGAATGGATGGATGATGGATGGATGATGGAAGGATGGATGGATGGAAGGATGGATGATGGATGGATGGATGGATGGATGGATGGATGGATGGAAGGATGGATGGATGGATGGATGGAAGAATGGATGGATGGAGGGATGGACAGATGGATTGTCTGCTTCGTCTACA
>OMNV01021095.1:14083-24234 GCA_900303265.1 Brotula barbata | reverse complement strand
GGATGGATGGATGGTTGGATGGATGGATGGTTGGATGGATGGATGGATGGATGATGGATGGAAGGATAAATGGAGGGATGGATGGATGGATGATGGATGGATTGATGATGGATGGATGGATGATGATGGATGGATGGATGGATGGATGGATGGATGGATGGATGGATGGAAGGATGGATGGATGGATGGATGGAAGAATGGATGGATGGAGGGATGGACAGATGGATTGTCTGCTTCGTCTACAGAGCTAGAGCAGGAAGGGCAATTTGGGACCAGAACCCCCAAACAGAAGAGCCCATCATTAATTCATTCGATCTGTTAATCCAACACTGCTTGGCACCAACAGACAGGAAGGCAGAGGGCCATGGATTCCCTGACATTTTTGTTGCTTTGTTAATTTCATTCATTCTTTTCAGTCAGGTGAAGTTCACACATTCCTGACAACAACTTGGAAATCAATTCGGAATACGAAATGAAAGCAGTTCACATCATGGCAGGATAGGCACCTTGCAGGACCGGGGGCCCACAGACGATGCTGTTGAAGACCCCTGCGTCTGGATAGTTCGATATCAAGTCTGTTATGGGTAATTGAAGGCTGCAGAGGATTTGAATACGTGCCACTGCACACACCTTCCAAATATTAAAAATATGTTGCATCAGTCCAAAGTGAATTCTTGAAGGAGGTCTGACAAACTCCAGATTTCTTCTATGGTGTCTGTAAACTGGAATTTACTAAAAGTGAGCACGCCTCCTGGTGGACACATTAATAGCTGCTTGTGTACCAAAGCCTCGTCTTCATGAGGGAGTACAGGATTTGGAAGATTAGACTCAAGCATCTGGTTTATTATTAGAATTATTTTGGATCTTGCACCTCACATACTTTTGCTGGATCTGGAAACAGACTCAGCCTTTGATCGATTGTGCGAGCCCACGTATCCTTTGCGGAGTTGTCGTGTGAATTAATCCATCAGCCTGAGATGGTCTTTGGTGGAACTGTTTATCTGAGAATAAATTACAGACAAAGTGACCTGTTACATAAACGATGCAAGAAAAGAAGATGTATGTTTCTAATTACTGCGTGGGGAAAGTGAGGTATTGAAAATGTATGTTCAGTGCAGCCCAACTGCAGATGAAACTGCCGCCAGCTAAAGGCTTTGTTGTGATGCTAATGGTCTCTATGGATCGCAGTCATTTTCTTTTCTAACTTGTTAAATGAGACCTGAGAGGTACGACGAGTGGGCGCGCAGGAGAAAGCGAACGTCCCACACTTTGAAATTAGATAAGACTGTCTGTGGACTCCTTTTGTTACACAAACTTAGCACGAACTCCACAAAGTGGCTCTCCGCTTTTTGTGGATGAAACTTTGGCCACCGCAGCTAAATAAAAACACCAAATAAATAATGTGTGAAAAGTAGAAGAAGAAAAAAAAGATGCATTTGGAGACATTATGGAGAGATAGTATTTATAGTGGAAAATTGTTGCAAGATGAGCTTTCACGCCTTATCACCTTATTCCACAGAGGCACAAAGCAATCTACTGGTAGGACGGAACGTGTTGGATTGCCGTCCTTTTAATTGTGTCATGGAAGCAGTGATATTACAAGTGTTTCTCAGTCTTGGGGGACAACACGAGAGATGGAGAAAGATGAATACGCACTCCTGTCTGCTTTGTATTGGTGTATTTTTGCGAAAATGTCCCCGTTGCTTTGGCTCCGGTATCACACAGCTCATTTATCAAGACTCGCACTGTGTGAAATAACGATCAGTCAGTGAGGATGGAAGGATACTGGAAGTAAGAGCATCAAAATGGGATCCAGTATCCATATTTTCACATTAAAACTCATTTATAACACTGTATACCTGCACATAGCCTATTAGAAATTACTAGAAGTACTAGAAAAGTGACGAATCAGCCAATAAATAAGTCCCTTAAAACATACAATAGAAGTCTATCGGTTTTGTTTTAAGCGTTTTGCAGCTTTTACTCCATCGTAAATTCCTTTTATTCAAGCTAAACCGGCACTTTTTTAGTTGTGTTGCCTTAAAATCCATCCTGACACATCTGGTGTCTTTGGAAACTTGGCATTTATTTGCAGTTTCAAATAAAGCTTTATCTTCCTCCGACTTTGTTTGGAATGTGGCCAAACGATAAAGAATTCCCAAAATCTCAATCAGAGTTTCATGTGAAAACTAAAAAACATTTTCCAACAAAAATGCTGTGAAAAATTGAGGTTACATTGAGATTTTTTGAAAATAAAAATATTATTTTTATGTCTAAAGTGGAGATTGTGCTTCAAAACAGCAGTTATGTTGGTGTGTAACGAGGAGCTGAGCAGGTGAGTGGGTGACTTGAGAACAGAGGATCAACAACAAAAACACACGCGCGCACACACACACCTACAGCGACACAGCATGTCCACAGCCACGGCAATGACCCCTTTACCCTTTATGGACAGGTGAGCACAACAGGGAGACAGAAGGTCGTCAATACCAAAGTTAGAAAAAAACATTATGTTTACAACGCTATGATGCAAAACAAAGTCACAGATGGAGCTGAAATTATGACTCGGATTTATTATAACACATAACTGCTTATTTCCACCAGTTATTTCAGCCATTTGTGTGTTTGATGACTTCATTATTTACTTCATGAGGATTTTAAATTGGTTGTTTTGTTTCTTGAGCTGCGGCAGGACCTGGACTCTATTCTATCAAAATGTTATGTTGTGTTATAATCTTGCGTGTGGCCCTGAAATAGAGATTATATAATTGCATTTTTCTCCATAATACCCTTGTGGCGTCACTAATTTAAAAAGGACTCAAACACAACCCCCCTGAAATCAACATTCAATGTTTTCAATATAATTTACAATTCGAATTGTTACTAACTTAATTAAGGGTCGCTAAGAAAGACGAGAAATAAATAAATAACTGCTGCTCGCAAATGGCATCTTAAATACAAAAGGTTTGCATGTACGTACGTGTGGGAAAAGGGAAATGTGACAGAATGTAGCGGGAGATTCTTAGGTTACGTTTATACGTGTCTTCAAATTTTTTCTCTTTTTTTTTTTTACACCTGAAAAAAAAACAGCACAGTCATTTTGAATAAATTTTGAACAATGTCAAGGAAATCCCACTAAGAGGAGGAAAATGTCAAAACTGAAAAAAAAGAAAAGATTTCCCAAGAATTTTGACTTCATAAAATTCTGTCGTTATTGTAAAAGGCATAATTTCGCTTTTTTTTTTTTGTTGCTTGACTCGAATCGTCTTCTTTGACATGGATTTTTGAATCTGTTATTTTTTGGTTTTTGGTTTTTTTTTTCAACCTGCATCAACAGAAAATGTCAGATGGATTACAGAAAAATGCATTTTAAGGATAATCGCTGAACTATTCCAATTTGTAGGATGGGATGTAGCAGCTAACGATGTAGGTAAACGATGAGGTAGATTCCCAGAGTTTTTTTTAATATATCTATCTCTTTCGCTGTAATGCCAACCGGAGCAGAATGCTGTAAACACAATGTGTAACTGTTAAGAGAGCTTGTTTATCGGCTGGATGAGGATGGGCTTCATTTCTCTGAATAACAGCGCTGTCATTTATTTTCTAGATTTGTCTAATTCCAGCACAAAATCGTGTAATACAGAGAAATGCATTGAGTTGTGAGATAATGATGAATGACGATACACCTTGGCGAGCACTTTCAAGCGTTTATTTTCTCCCCAACCGCTCCATGAATAATGGATGTTTTTACTTATTGAACAACGTAAATGCGAGAAAACGTAATCTGAGAATTAATATCGACTTGTTTTTGGCAGGCAATTCCACTGTCTCTTAGTGTCAATAAATGTGTGAACTTGATTGATCTGTGCTAGCCGTTCCAGGCGTCTCCCGCATCAACTGACTTGGCTTTTTCCTGCGAACGCTCTGCTGAGTCAGCATACGGTCGGCGTGCCTTGTTATCTGCTGAGAGCAAACAAAGTTACAGTGTAAATTTACAGTCGTTTTTAACGTTGACGTACGAGAGGCGGCGGATCCCACTTTACGAGTCACTACGCGAGCTCATTAAGAGCCAATGTTCTTGGTTTTATGACAGCAGGAGCCATTACTGTTTGTGGGCCCGTGTTACTCGACCGTACCGGTTTGATTAGACACGTCGATTAGGAGAGGTATAAAGAGGAGGAAAGGAAAAGGAGAGAAAAAGAGGGAGGGAGAGGGAGCAAAATGAAGGAGAATAGTTTTACTATACACGATCAGCAAATATGGGCTCGACTGAAAAGGGGCACATATGTCCATATTCTTATTTGGATTGAGGGGTCCATTTTGAACTGTTTTACAGTGTTGCAAAGTGTAAAAAAATAACAATAAAAATAAAAATCCCCACATTCCCAAATTCTATCAGTTTCATTTTTATGTCACTGTTTCGCTGTATAGACCAAAGTACAATGTTGCGGCTGAGATTCATTTTTTGATAGCTGCAAAGTTATTCTACTATCATTGTCATGGACCGCCTGCAACACCTCCACGGACCGCCAGTTGAAAACCCCAGTCGGATCATGACATTTTTTCAACAAGTCGGTGGCACGCTCCTGATCCACCAGAAAAATTAAAATATTTACTACAATATTTAGTTTTCGCTTATGTTAGCTGGCTAGCCCAGTGCTTGTTACATTTAGCTTTAGCTGGCTAGTTAAAGAATTGATTGACTCGCGTCCAGTGTACAACGGCGAGACCCCAATTTCCAAATTTCAAACTTTGAGAAAAATTCCCGCGTTAACAGCCAAGTCGATCGGAACTTTAACGAAACGTTATAGAACTCATTCGCATCTACCAAACTAAAAACAATACGGTTTGTAGACAGGAAACTTCTGTATCATTTCACAATAAAAACCTCCTTAAATGCCTCCAAAGATTTTCCAAAGTGATTTGCATTGTCCACGGTACAGCTACGTAAGTTCAACTTTGTCTACATAAATTATGAACAATGAACACATAACCTTTCAATACACCTCTAAATTTCAAATTTTATTTTGTGTATTTATCACATAAGTTACAATAATATATAAACATTTAAAATGAGTAATGTCTAGTTATTCTGGTTTATTTCCCTCTACAGAGAATTTCCTCCAGTCAAAAAGAATCCCAAAAACATACCTATCCAATTAAACTCTCTTGAGCTCTTGCACTGACTTTGACCTTTTGACCTTTCATCTATAATTCAGAGGTCATTAAGTGTCATAAAGTCCCTGGTATCGTATTTGTTTTAGCTATTCATGACTTGTGTGAATTAACATAGTAATTTTTATCAAATTTGCTGTTCCTGTACAGACCATGTGACCCACAGCTACAGGTCACTTTTATTACCATAAGCATTAATATTCACCTCCCTGCGCCTCCTCGGGGATTCTCTCTCTCTCTCGTACTGTCTTTTCCAAGCTTTCTCCCGCGCGCTCCTTTTTTTAAGTTTGCATGAATTCCTCCACAGTTTCATCTCCTCATTCCTCCCGTGTAAAGCAGCGCTGACGCCTCCTGCCTATTAAACCATATGATAGTAATGATCAAGATCCAACCGGGTCCAAATCTTTCCATAAATATAAAACAGAGAGCAGTGGCATCTCCCTGATTCCTAATTAATTGCGCAACATAATTTCCCTTCAGATTTGTCTGGCGATGCTCGGTGTTATCACTCAGATTTACGGCATAATTAGACTAAAATAAAGGAAGATCCCTTCTCTCTTGTCCTTCCTCTCGTGGTTTCTTATTATCCTCATCACAGCACGAAATTCGAGCTCCATGCCAGCAATCCGTTTTTCTCTTCCACCTTCTGCTGTCCGTGTTTTGTAAACTTCACCGTGGGCATAAAATCAAATTTGTTTTCTACGCTGGAAGCAACATGGAAGAAGGAGAGGCACGAATATGTTGCTTTTTTTCTCAGCAACAGCTAATGAGATTGTAAGAGGAGTTAATTCAGTTGATGCATTTCTGAAAGATGGGCTTAACAGATTCGAGAGGAGCCGGCGTCTTTTCCCCCGTGTGCACCCTGGTGTGTGCACAGTACTCCATCCTAGCTGTACAAATCCATCAGTGGAGTGAATCCCTCGGCTCATCTCCTCTCTAAAACTTTTCTATTATGTTATTATCACAAGACTGTATTCATCATATGATAAATATTCATTTCCATCTTCGATTGTGTTTTTTCGTCTTTTTTTGTTTGTTTATATTTTTGTTCTTTGTCTTTTTGAAGGGCTTTTTAAAATGTCAATTTAAAAAGATCACAACAATGGATTATCAATCTTGCATTTTACATGAAACATTAAAATAAAATTGATCAATAAAATAAACAAATATGTGCATGGAATCATAAAATAAAAGTATTACACATTTGAGAACTACAAAATGGAAAACAATTAAATTGAAACAAGAAATATGTGAAAAGAGAAAGAACAGAATCATAAAATAATATCATTTAAAACAAAGTTTTCCATTATTTTTTGCAGATTTGCAGAAGGGTAGATTATTTCACTTTTTCTTTTTTTACTGGAAATATGTTTTCATCAAGATTACTCGAGCATGAATTATAAAAATGAGTCAGTCAAAATTAACTTTTTTTGATTAGCTGTGACTTCAGAGAGTTATAGAGTATTATACAAAACAACATTAACGACATTAGCTGACCTTTTAGGTAATTATTTCTGCATCTAGTTACATATTGAATGGAATATGGAATATGTCGTAGTTATAGAGAAAATGTCGCTCTCTAACATTAAGGTCGGTCCAATACGACCCCAGATTGATCTTTTGTTCGCATCTAATGTGAGGTTTTTTTTTACGTCTTGTACTTTTTTTCACAGATCATGGATTCATTTTCACTGCAGCGACTAAACACCCCTCTCCTTTTCCACATTCCTTCCACATTCACCGGGAATAATTTCCAATTTCCTTTCTTCTGTCTTGCTCCACTTGGCACAATCGATTTCAATTCCTTATTATTTAGAGACAGAAGGAGCCATGCTTGGCTGTGGATCTTTGATCAAGCACCGGCTTGACCTTCCTCTTCCTCACACTCGCTCATCCTCTGCTCATTTCGTCTACATTAAGGGCGGTTAGCCTATCCGACGGAGCTCATCGCCGGTCAGTTTTGATTATGAGGGACAGCGCACGTGTTCCGGATGACAATCATCATCGTCGTCGTCGTCATCATCGCCCTTTATTTACGCCTCGAAAGTCATTGACGTTTTCCCTCAGAGAGCAATACTCAGTAAAAACAATTGCACACTGAGGTGAAGTGGTTTGAGATCATAGTGCTGAGTTGTCCTGGGGTAGTGAAAGTGTCAATCTCATGAAAGCGTGAACCAATCACAATCATGGGACGGTGACAGCAAGTTGAAAAATGTGAAGGTGTGGTCACCTCGGTGTTCATTTCTACAATCCTCTGTCCTCACTAATGCAGTCATTCCAGCTGGCTGACTCACTAATGTTAACAAACAAGCACTACCTCTAGCTAGCCAGCTACCGTTAGCCAATACAACAAAAATGGATTTTCTCTTAAATGACATACTAGTGTTACCAGTGTATCACTAGCAACTAAGCTAACAGTTCCAACCACCAAGTCTTTACTCGTACATATCCAAAAACAGATGCTGGGTAGAACACAACGTGCTAAAAGCAGGTAGTCTAAAGCTAATATCCCATTCAAAGCGAGTAAAAGTGTTTGTGTCTCACTGTTCAGACAAAAATACAACACAACTTTTCTGAAAAGGTCCTCGAAGGTCACCACTTGCCACTTAGCGACAGAAATGTTTCCTGAATGCAGCAACTTGCACAAATTCAATGCATTTATCTTTGCAGCATCGCCACAGCGTTTACTCTAATCATCCCTATCCGATAATTGAATATTGTTCTTGTCATCATGTGCACAGAACTCCGTGTGGACCTTGATTTTCCCCCTCACGGGTCTCTGCAAGTTTTCACTGAGCAAGCTTATCTATGCTGGAAGACGGAGGGGAAAAGTACACAAATAAATCGGAGAAAGCGAGCGTGCAGACGCTGAGATCAAGATATGCCTTTTAAATATGTCCTGTCTGTTTGCAAATTCTCCATTATACACCTGCTGGACCTGGATGAGCCTTGGTATTTGTCTTTCAGCTCAGAAGAGCTAAAGGGCAAATTGGCTCAAACCGTATTATTTTGTCGTCGTTTTTTTTATTTTTTTTAAAAATGATCCAAACAGCTGTCTCAGTGACACACCTCCCCCGTGAATGTATTTACAGGCCTCAGTGACCTCTGCACAAACACAAAAGCAGCGTCTTCCTGCATTCCCAGTGCAGTCACAGATGGAAGCACCACCTGAATGGCACCTCAATATCTTCAGCAGGTCAGGTGCAGAGCAGAAACCAAAACAAAAGGTCCAAAGCTGAGGCAAATGTTCCTTTCTTTCCTTTTATTCTAATAGCAAAGTGAGGCTGAGGGACCTGAGAGGCCACATCGTGCAGTTGTGCGAGCGCAAAGAAAGCAAATAAAAGCACTGCATTCTCATACGGAGGGATAAACTCATTTCAGGGCAATACGAGACAAAACTACACAACAATCACCCGCAGACAACACTGTATCTCGCTTATTATGCAACTTCCAATCGAAGAAGTAAATAATTGCTCATACAGTATTATGAGAATTTGAATGCAAACATATGACTAACATCCTTCTGCCGACAAAATTTGACTCATTGCCACCGTGAAGGCCTTCGGGGCTTTTCTCTGAAGATGGACCCGATTGTGTTTCAGTCAGAGTTTAAGAAGAGAAGAAAATAACTAACATTAAATCTACTAATATAAATGCTGATGTAGTTGGTTGTATTTGTACACTCTGTGTAAGAATGACTGCGACTTTACAAGAGCAAGCGCTGCAGCCAGAATACAAAATACAACCATTAGTGAACCCTTTGGAATTAATGGGTTTTCTGCATTAATTACTCGTCAAATATGTGCTGATCTTCGTCCAACTGACATCATAGACGCAGCAATTATGTGCTGATAAAGAAGGAAAACATTGGTTACAGTTCATTGAAGCGTTTTAGACACTGAAAAGGGTAAATTCATCAACCAATCACAGCAGCAGCCCATACGTATAAATTAATAGCCTAAAAATAATAATCCCAAGCGCTTCTACAGCTTCATAAACAAAATAGCAAACAAAATCTATTGTAATGGTGAATGTAAATGGGTGAAACTATGTTAAATCTGATTTGTTTTACACTTGTACACGCTGTTCTTAGACCTCTTTGGAGATGTGGGCTAGCAGGTGGTTTGAGTCTGGGGTTGTGACAGAACAACATCCTTCTCCTCTAATCTACCCTATTTGGACCCCTTGAGGGTAAAATTACACCTTAGGCCAATTATGCTACATATTTAAATGACAAAAAATGTTTGGGACAAATGGACACGCTGCTCCTTTAAAGCTACTAGACAAAGAGAGGCTGTGGGTTTTAGTCTGGAGTGTCACCATTATGACATATTTATGTATGCTACACCAGAGCAGGGGTTTTGATGCTTTGTCCATCAATCAATTAATGCCATCACTTCACGTAATTACCCCCAATTAAGATACTATAAAAGAATTGCAAAGAATTGCTAATAAACTGATTTGCAGGAAATCGTGAACTGAGGACAATCGACCCCGAGCGTGATGTAAAGCACTTCACGTTTTTATGCTTTTATGCCGAGAACAATCCATCCAAAAAAATGCTGGAGCTCAATCAATATTTGCCGGTGTGATAATCGTGAATGTCAGAATGGACTAGGAAGGTTTCCCCATTCACATTTTAATGTTGAAAATACGTGACAAACTTATCCTGATTGGTCAGGGAGGCAGCGACTAATGGGTCATAAATCCAAGTGGGCGACCAGATCAAAGGCTGAAACACAAGAGCTGAAAGCCAAGAGGACACCAGTCCGCAGCTGGTGTGGGTCCAACACCCGAGCGAGAAACGACACGCTACGCAAATTTAAACGAAAAAAAGAGGACAAACGAGACTTTGTTCCAGGTTCCCCGAAATAAAGACCATAATGCAAACTGAGAGGTGCTGCAGTACTGGACAACTGGAAAGGATCGGAAGGTAGGTAGTTACTGTCCTTAACCAAAATCTACCCCCCCCCCCC